>JAIPRL010000803.1:92596-111759 GCA_025469235.1 Pemphigus obesinymphae | reverse complement strand
CTTTGTTTTCCATATTTAGTTTTTAAAAAAACTATTTACAAAAATCACATATATCACGAAATAAACAAAATAAATAAATAAATTGACAGGAACAAATCTCAGCTGAAGTACGTAAACGTTATGGTGGTCAAAATTATTATCACAGATAAAATATTCAGCGTTATCAACTTTACTCTATCAACTTATTTGTTATCAACGCTATCAGTGGAAAATGAGGGGAAATCGTGGTTAATACCGGGAATGAACTAGCTAACCTCGGATTTACTAACTCCCACCCATAAATGGGTGGTGAAACTGAAATAATGTTAACTCTGTATTAGGTTAGTTAATCGGAGTTAACTAATCTAAACTTTAACTCCTACATGGTGTAACCGGCCCTGAGTAATTTAGTCGTGTATGTACATTGTGCGTACTATCTGCCGGTTACTACCTGAATAATAATGGATTAAAAACGGGAACTAATTTGGACACTGTGATTCACGCCTGGGAACCAATTCGGTTTCAGCCATTAGTGGAATCTACCATTTTTGTTTTTATCTTGCATTAAGAATTAAATCTGCACTAAATTGATCTATATTTACTTAATTTGAATTTTTCTTCAAAATTAGCATAATAGTCATTTCAAAATTCTCAAAAACCCAATTACATAAAATAATTTTTTTTGTTTTGAAACTTATGTCATAAAATTGTATGGATTATAAACTGTTAAAAATATTAGTTTGCTATAGAGATACTAAGATATCAGTTATAAAATAATATTTAAAGATAGTTATTAATGATGTAACAAAAGATAAACCAAGGCATTTAACCATTAACAATTTATAAGATGAATTATATATTATTTGGTATAATATTTATGTATTTCTGTCTTTCAGATTTTATGCAGTGTATTGAATGAATATTAAATAAATCGTAATACCATTGTTTATGGTAATTAATTTTGAGTGTAACCATTTAAAACTAATCGTATATGAATCTGTAATTATTTTGTCATGTACTATTTTTTGTTATTCAGTTAAATTATACATCTCAATATAGGTATATAAATGTAGGTATATAAAAATAAGAAACAAAACAATTAATTTTAAGTCAAATAACGACATATCTGAATTTTTATAATAAGTATTAAGTAGGTATAAGTAAGTGAATTTCAACTATTTTACAAAACATTTATTTTTACATGTTATAGTATTATGTATTTTAATTAATGTATTTATTTAGGTTTCAATTTGTATAGTTTTTTGTTATTTCTTATAAAGTATAAAAATGTTATTATTGGAAAGTATATGTGCGAACAAAATGTATCATTAACTCTGTTTCATAGACATAGATATACAATTGAATTCATTAAAAAACGTTATTTCTAAATTACAATGATTGTTTTCTTATTATTGGCGATATTAGAAATTATAATCAATGAATAGATATATATGACAAACAATATTTGTATAATGTATAGGTATTATAAAAATTGAATCATATTAGTCAGAGTCCTGTACTGTATTATAGTATTTTTTGTCATTTAGTTAAATAATATATAACCATGGCAATGATGCGTGACACAACCAATGAGTTTAAAAAAACGAATATTATGTAGTATAGGTACATACTACATATAATATAGGATTCATAATTATAAAAATATTGTCAATATAATATTAGGTATCAGGTATATAAATATTTATGCTATATAGGTATGAATTTCAGATAGGTACCAGGTACCTACTATACATTTTGAAGTGAATTTCTACAGTTTCACCACAGAATATATAGTTTCACCAAACATTTATATAGACATATAGGTAATTTTAAAAGTTATAAATATGAATCACTCAGCACGTATTACATGGACACTTAAAACTCATGTGTATGAATACGAATAAAATGTTTTATTAAAAAAAAAAATTTAATGTGTATAAAATATATAATACAGTGAAACCTCTGAATAGCGGATACCCTCGGTCACTGAATATTTTCCGCTATTTGGAGGTGTTCGTTATTCAGAGGGGGTAAATTTTTTAAATTCATAGAGGATAAAAGTGTAAAATGAAAACATTCGCTCTATAAAATTATGTACAATGTTGTTATAAATGTAATTACTAATTTTTTAGATTTAATGATATAATAATATAATGAATTAATAATATTTATGGTAATGTCTAATTTAATATATAAGTAACATATATAAATAAATTAATTGATGAGATACATACAAAAAATTGCATTAAATTTGGTGAGAAAAAATCAGTCAGCCTGGTTTGTTTATAATTTCCTAGTCTATAGACAATCTCTTGAGTAAGTTCATGCGCAAGGTTACAGTAGAAGAGAAAATAGAACTGTTTTCTATCTCTATTGATGAAATTAAACGACCTACATCATTTACAGCACCCAATGCATCCCGTAAACTCGTAATGTGAAATTTTGAAGTTTCTTCTTCCTCAGGCACATCTTCTGCCTCATTGTTAGGCTCATCAGGCTCATCAGTGCTTTTTAGATTGTTGTTGTGAATGGAAATGATTTCGTACAAAGTAACATAATCGTTAGCTTCAACACTGCTGTCAATCAAACGATAAGTGATAAAAGTTCAATATCTATTGTCGATTGTTCTTCTGTATCAAAATATCCTGATTGTTCATCATCTTGACTATCTCGGTTACTGAAACCAGATCGCAAGAACCACTTTTTTACAGTTTCATGCTTAATTTGATATTGAGCAGGAGGCCACCCAATACACTGCATCCAAAACATTAATAGCGGTAGAGTCACCAGCATTTAAATCAGCAACAGCTTTTTGTAGCAGTTGCTTACAATAAAGCTTCTTAAATTGTTGAATTATCCCCTAGTTCAGAAGTTGACAATCAGACGTCATATTTAAGATAAAAAAGATAAGCTCAACATTTTTTAGTTTAAGGTGGAGATGAGAAGCTGCGTTGTCAACAAAAAGTAGTATTTTTCATTTTTCTTTAAAATTTTTTTATCTAATTTCGTAAGCCAGTCTGTCATAATCTGTGTTGTCATTCAGGCCTTTTTATTCAAACACCAGTCGACTGGGAATTTATTTACGTCTAATTTTTTGAATACCCACGGTCATTTAGCATTACCTATGATGAAAGGATGTTCAAACTCACCTATGATATTACAACATAAAAGCGCAGTCAACCGTTCTTTCGAAACTTTTCCACCATTGCATGTTTTCATTTTTAAATGCCATAGTTTTGTTGGGTGGAACTCGATAAAAAAAAGCCCAGTCTCGTCGGCGTTAAAGATGTCTTGCTCTGCATATTTTTCGATTAAATTTGGTGTTTTCATTTTCCAGTCATTAACAGCTATTTTATCAACGGCTGATTATTCCTCACAAATCGATTTAAAAAAAATATAAATTTTATAATTTTCAATTAAATATTATATAAATTATAAATCATTATTTCCAAAAATCTTAATATAAAATATATATTTATTTACAATATGTATTATGTACCCCCTAATCCATTAAGGGCTAGGTTGGCCCAGAAACCCAAGGCAGGACTTGGGCCCACCGTATAAGCGAAGCATAAAGCAGCCGAAGTTATGTGGATTTTTATTAACTTCCAAACTAAATGATATATGAGGAAAAATAAATAAAAAGAAAATAAAGTTAAAATTTGACAGAGTATTTGTATTACTAATCATTAAATGATGAAAATGAAGAGTATAATATATTGGTGTTGTGTTTGCGATAGGCCGGGTAATTTACAATAATTATCGTCATATATATATATTATATTAATTACAAAAATTTTGTTCTACAAATAACGAACACAACAGCTATCTGTAGAGGGAAAAACACATTATATCTTAGATAATAAAGGAATGGATGGGCCATCCTTATACCTAATACACGGAGCGTTGGTGTACGAAGAGCATATACGGTACTATAATGGTAACTGTGGTGATTGTGGTAGTATTGATACTTGAATGATAAGTGATAACCCAGTAAACCGCTCAAATTTCAGAATATGTTTGACCATTATGTTAGATAAAAATACTTACTATTTGATAAGTGATATTATTTATATTTTATTATATAATTTATAATTTAATTATGTTTTTTGTTCGTGATTTTAATTTATTTTATAAATATTTTATACATGTCTTATTATTTATCAATAATAAACTTTTGTAACCGTGACCACAACCATATACAACCAATGTGGTAACGAGTATGCTTTTCAGTCACAGAATTGAACAATATGGTGGACTATCTATTTCTTTATTATCTATGCATTATATACAGAAGACTTTACTATTTATAATTACGAAATGAATATTATTTATTTCGTCACACAATAAAGAAAATAAAAAATATATACATATTTAAAGGGAAAATTGGAAGAGAAAAGAGAAAAGAATAAAATAAAAATTTTAACTCATTATAATATAGGTAATTTTAACGGAGTGCGAAACAGTAGGTACTGTACCTAACCGACGTCGACGTGCTGTGGCGTTACACCGTGGCAGTCTACGTGACCGATCGGGTAATTTACAAAATATTACACATTTTAATCGAAAAGTTCTTGGCAGTGATGTTTGTGATATGACTAATAATTTATACGGTGTTTAATAAATAAAATGACTGATATTGAATAGATATATTAATTTGGAAGGTGTTGGAGAAATAAAATTACTGTTATTCATATTGTATACGAGGGAAGAAAGAAAGAGAATTAAAATTAAAATGAGATGGGGAAAACTTTTGTTAAGAGAGAAAAATTATTAAGTGGGTGTGTTTTTAAAATGAAAGTAATAAAAAATTTATGACTAAGGTGATAAATAAAATAATTGATATATATATATTACCGCGGCCGCTACACATCATCCATCAACATGTTCACGATCTTATAGACCGGAAGATAAAAAGATTTTATAGCCACATGGCACCAAAAAATATTTAAAACAATAACTTGTCTAAATAAAAAAAAATCTTGACTTCGAGTCTTGACTCGTTGGAAACGTCTTCGGCCGTGTGGAAAAAATGGGTGCAACTGGACTGTAGAGCAGACCAAACACGACAAAGTACAGAGCGGTGACGGCGAACGGCATCCAGGTCGCCGGTCCGCCCTTATCGGTGTTGAGTGGAGGTAGACAGCTGGTAATATGTGCGGGAGATTGTATCTAGTTATGGGAGATAGTATAGAAGGGAAAAACTAAACTATTATATTGACGGGTGTTTTAGCAGGAAATGGTGTATGTATAGATATACGATATCTATTATTATTATTATTATTATTATTATTAGGTTGCTCGAAAAATAGTCACGTCACAGTATACTGAATATAAGAATTACCACAATAATTACTTAGAAGTCGCTGAATTAATATAATATATTTCATTGGAAAAGTGTTCAAAAAACCATACATTCCGGAGTTAAAGCAAAATAAAAAATAAATGTAATTTGTCAAAATGCTTATTTAGATTCTGTAATAAATAAAAAAAAACACATACAATGACGTAATAAAAACCTGGCATATAATTTATTGTAATATATTACATCAGAAATCGAATAATTGTATCTTGAATCGTTATAATTTATAAGCAATAGCAATGGTTTTATTGAAAATTATTCATTCAATGTATAGCATAAATTTTGAAGATGAATCATATAAAACTGAATATTATTGTAAAATTGTACTGAGCTTAATTTGAAAAATGTAAAATGTATTTTAGTCTAGCTTTGTATCTATTTTATATATGATCAGTTATAATTTTCGATTATTTGTACCATAATTACTCACCAATAATCTTGCCAATCACTGTAAAATCAATTGATTAATTAATTGATAAACCATAATCATTAGATAGAAATATTTAAACTTATAAATATATATAAGTTATATATAATATATAAGTAACAATTAGTTTTAACTGTAGGACATCATCAGGTTAACAATATATAATATATATGTAAAATTAAAAGATATTATTAAAAATGTCCTATAATGAATAGAGGTTGAAATTTGTTATTACTCATATTTTTTTTTTTTTTTTTTTTGAAGCATCTCCGCACATATTTTGTTTAATAGATATATTATATTTTATTTAATTCATAATTATTATTTTTACTTTGTAATAAAGTTTTATTTTAATCTTGCTTAAAATACATTGATTTTTTTCAAAATTACCTTTTTTATATTTTGAATTATTAAATTCAATGAATTTAATCGTTTAGAGATATTCATTGATTAAAATATATACTATTATTTTTATTCGGATTTTTAGATTCAAATTTTAAGGGGTAAATTTAGATACTGTTGGGATACTTATAAAAATAAGTAAAAAAATTATAATAAAAAATAAACTAGCTATGTATGAAGATTTTTCTATGAGAAATTAAATATACGATACATTTGCTAAAATATGTTTATTGAAATGAGTGATTTCTATTAAATGTATTAACATTGCACTAATCTGATATTATAGGATATAGAGCATGAATTATGTATATGATTTGTAGGGAAATGTACAAAGCATTAGTAATAGTTATAACTGATATTATTAAAAGATATGATGTATAAATTTCAAACAAATTTTCAATTAAATATTATATAACTTTATAAATTATTATTTCAAGAAAACTTCACATTAAATATATGTTTACTTAAAACATGTATGCTAAAAATAATAAATACAACAATAAATACTTACATGATGCTGCCCAAAATGTATGTCATTGGAATAGTGTTCTCATCATCATTCCAGAGTTATAGCGGGATAGAAATAAATTGATTTTGACAAAACACTTATTTATAATTCTAATGAATAGTGATATTCTAGTGATACTAATATTATTTCCACATCTATTACCGATTCCTTTTCTTATCTTAACTTCTTTCAGTGTAACTCTTTTCCTAATAATCATGGTAGTATTCTTGATCTTATTTTTTCTAACTCCAATAGAGTCTCAGTCAGTTTAGCAGATAATTCTCTTGTTATTCCTGATTTATACCAATCTCCTCTCAACATAATCTTTCCTTTTCTATCTGACAATGTAACTGTTAATACTCATACTTATAATCACTTTAAAGCTGCAAACTACTCGGATATTTCGCATTTTTTTATCTCCTACAATTGGGAGTCTACTTTTTCCTTATATTCAATCTATGATACTGCCTCAATTTTTGATGAAGCCCTGTTTCATTCCATTAAGTTCTTTGTTCCTACTAAGATCTTTAAATTTCCAAAATTTCCTCGCTGGACTTCTTTTACTCTTAATAATATTATAATGTAGAAAAAGCGTGCTCATGCAGTTTTTGAACCATCAAAGTTGTCCTGGGACTACTCTGCTTTTCCGAGCTTCGAGCGAAATGTAAACGCTTATTAAAGTTAGATTACCAATCTTATATTAAAAAACTGAAAGCTCGATCCCTCTCAATCCCTCCATTTTCTGGAAATTTACTAAAAATTTAAGCCACCGCAATTCTATTCCCTCTACTCTACGTTTAACCAACGTGACGGTTGATACTCCTCGAGATTCTACTAACCTGTTCTCTAAGTACTTTTCTTCCGTGTATAACACCTCTTTTTCTTCACCTGATTTTTCTAAGAGTAATGTTTACCCTTATGAACTTCCTTCTAATTGTTACTTTATTCTTGATGATGTGCATCGTGTCATTAACTTCTTAAAAAATAACATTTCTAATGGCCCTAATGGCATTTCTGCACGTATGCACTTTAACTGTCAAGACTCATTTGTGTATCCTTTATTTATTCTTTTTAGACGCTTGCTGGACGAGAGTATTTTCCTGCAGTATGAAAGACCTGTTCAGTTACCTCTGTTTTATATCTGGTGACCCCTCTCTTATTTCTAACTACAAATCTATTTCCATCCTGTCTTATATTGCAAAACTGTTTGAATCTATTATATACTCTTCTATCAAAAGAAATCTTAACCATATTTTAGTAGATGACCAGCATGGTTTTCGTCCTATGAAATCTACTATCACTTACAACCTGGCTCTTACAGCTTACATTTTAGAAAGTTTTGACTTCAATTGTCAAGTTAACGCCATGTTCACAGACTTTAACAAAGCCTTTGACACGTTTATCCATAGTCGTCTTATTTCTGAACTAGAATCACTCGTTATTGGTGACCCCTCAATCTCCTGGCTCCAGTTCTTAAGTCCTAGAATGCAATTTAAGACAGTTCATGGCGCTACTTCCGACCTATTCATAACTCCTTCAGGAGTTCTTCAAGGCTGACATCTTAGTCCTCTTCTGTTCATTCTTTAAATCAACTCAATTAGTAGTTACCTTTCCTTCTCTAAAGTTCTTCTTTTTTTTGTTGATGACATTAAAATTCTTTCTAAAATTACTAACTCCAATCTGATCTTGACTCTGTTTGTCTCTATACCCAGCGAAGTGGTCTTACTCTAAATAAGTGCTATCTAATGTCTTTTTGTAGAAAACGAACACTCTTTGTCCATCCCTATACCCTTAATGGTTCCATACTTGAACGTGTTTCCTGTATCAAAGACCCTGGGTTCTTCCTTACTCCTACTCTTTCTTTTGATCACCATATTAATATTAGTGTTGAAAGAACCTTAAAAATTCTTGTTTTCATAAAGAGCAACACTAGCATTTTCATATCCGTCACTTGTCTTCGTTCTCTTTATTTCTATTTGGTACCAGCTGGTTTTTTGAAAGACCGCGCCGTCTGGCACTTTATACAACGTCCTTGTACGTTCACCGTTGTATGTTATCATCGCCACCACTACCGTATGGTCCATGGTCGTGTGTGTATGATACGTACGTGACGCCGCCGTGACCGGCAGTAGTCGTTATTGTTGTTCGTTCGATTTGTTTTTTTTTCATGTTGCAAATATTTGTTTTCGTCCGTTCAACGAATTTCGCTACCGACATAATGTAATTACGTCCGTCTTGTCACGCGTATGCCCGTGTTAACGTCGTTAACGTCATAATACTATTATGCGTCCAAGTGCCCTTTGCAGCTGCCGCTTTTTTCATTCACCAGTCCGCATCCAAAGGTTAGATGTATATATTTAATTTATTTTGATTTCGTTGTCAATTTTTAGTTGTGATATGATAGGCTTCGCGTGACATTTGTAAACTTATATAAAATGTATCCCCCACTTCCCCTTAATATTAAGTTTATCCATTGTAATTAGTATTAAGTGTCATATAATACAGTCCACTTTATGATTTTAATCACAACCAATTGTTGTTCAATTTTGTATATAGCATTAGTCTGCTAAACTGTTCCTTTTCCCGTATTTTTTGTCCTTGTTCCTTAATTTCTGTTCCCTTCCTTGCGGTGTACTTTCTCCGGTCTTAATCGCAACTGATATCTTCTCGATAATATCAGCATCGAGATCTTCGTGCAAACAATTTCTCTCTAGTCCGCTCCATCTTAGAGTATAGCATAGTTGTATGGCGCCCGAATTTGGCTAAGGACCAACTACGTATAGAGAGAATGCAAAACCGCTTCCTGTCATACGCTGCTTTTCTACTTAAGATTGATCACCCCACCCATGATTATTCATCTGTTAGGTCTTCTTTAAATATTCCTACTCTTACCTATCGCCGTGTAGATGCTGACTTTTCTTTTATCTCTTATCTTCTTAATGATCCTATTGATGCACCCGACCTTCTTTTATCTATCTATTTCCGTGTTCCTGTCCATTCTACTCGAAATCACTCTCTTTTCCTTATCCTTTCTCACCGTACAAACTACTCCTTCATATTTTACTATTTATTTGTTAATTACTTATTACTTAGGTTATTTCATATTGTTATATACCCCACAAAAACGTGTACTTAGATTTTTATTTTTTTGAAATGATAAACGAGAATATTTAAAATAGTAATCGTGAGAAAATTAGAAAAAAATCCGAGATACGTACTTACATATAACTTTTGTCCACGTATCTATATTTAGAATTTAAAATAATAAGTAGTGCGAAAAACCAGCATATGGTATTTAATCCTAGTGTCTAGAGTCTAGACGGGGGGAGAGCAGATAAAATAGAAAATCAAACGGACCACACGTAATACAAAATACAATACTGAAAACATCTGCAAGTCGGAATAAATAGAGGGTGTACAAAAGTTAGATATACCAATGACGATACATAGTAGAGTGAGCAATATATACGAATGTACTTACAAAAGAGGACATCCGATAACTAAATATTTCTTAGAAAAAACGACTACATTATAGGTCAATGAAATCAATTCTGCCCTAAGACGAATATCGTGAGAATGGACCCCAAGTAGAGAGGTCACAAGGGGTCATCCCTATATAACTGGGTCCCCGAACACTGAAATTTCAGACGACTTGGGACTAGCGATTGCGACGCATACTCCAAGCCGGTGGATTTACCATTTTTTTACATATAACATCTCTCCGGGACTTAGTCTATTTTTCAAGTATTTAATTTGAACTTAGCCAATTTTTGTAGTATTTGATATTTTGGACTTAGAATAATTTCTATTATTTTAAGTTCTTTTAATCATTTAATAAATATTGTGAACGTACAATAAAAATAATGTATTCAGTGACGAAAAATTTGTATTTGACTTCAATTATTTTAAATAACCTCTCATCTGACATCAAATCTACGTCGGTGGTCGAGTACCCTTCTGAGGTTCAAGGGCACGCACGCAACAATATACTAATGTTATTATTTCATCATAATTTATGACTATTATTACTGTATTCTCTTAATATCACTATTGTTAAATGTAATTTATTTTATGTACTCCACTATTATAATTTTTTTTGAATTACTGTTTGGCGTTAAATAAATAAATAAATAGTTGATATATAATTATTTTTCATTAGAAGTTATTGAAATATGTGCTGTTTGCATGGATGAAGAACAGCGGTTGTGTTACAGCCATGTTACCACAAAATTTTTAATGTATGTGCAAATAGATTATTAATTGAAAACTTTACATGCCCTTTGTGCTGGGCAAATATGATCGAATTTTCGGGCCTACAAATGTATTATATATGTAGTTATGATAAGTTTATTCATTTTTATTTTTGTATTATAGTGTTATATTTGTAATATAATTTTTTTTAAGCAGCTAGTGCTGTAAATTATTTGAGTAAAAGTATTTAAATATTTTTGTAATTATATTTGAGTTGGTTTGTTAAGACTTAAAATGTTGTAATTTCATTGTTAGGCAAATATTCTCCTTTTCAAATGTTTAAACCCAAATTTTGAGCTAGACATTATAATTAATGTTTTTTTTTTAATAGTGAAATTTAATTTTTTTTTTCTTTTAATTATTATTATTAATTTAATTTAATTTAAAAATTTAACCCATTAAATAGATGGGATGGACGAAAATGAGAGAATTAATATTATATTAATGATAAAATATGGAAGTTCCTGTTTATCTGTAAACAAAGTCTTATTGTAATTATTAGATTTAAATTTAATAACAAATGTATATTTATAATTAAAAATTGATTTTATATTGTTAATTATTATATCTATACCTAATTTAGTTATATTTTTAAATACTGGAAAAGTTATCAATATATTTTACTTGTAATAATCTTGTTGTAATTATACTCAAATTTGTTAATATATATTTTATTATTTTTCAAATAAAATATGAAATATTTATTTTTTAAATTTATTATATTTTATTCATTTCCTTTGCAAGTTTTTTTCTTTTTATAATTTTAAGTATTTATTTTTTTTTTATAATTTTTGTAATGGTAAAACCTATACTTACTTTTAAGTTTACACTTAAATGTTTAGAATTCATTTATTTTTAAACTTTAGTTCTAGTATATTATTTTTTTCTCTAATAGGCATATTGATACTTTATTCAAGAATAATCAACTTTAATATAATATATATTAATAAAATATATTATACACATATGTATGTATATATATATACATATACATACTATATGTATATACATTATACATATCTGTATATTTAAAATATTATTAACATGACATTTAATTATGAATATAAATAAATATAGTGTCTAACAACTGAATTTTTTATTATCATAACTTCCATTATTCTTATTAAGAAAAATAAATAAATTAAATAATATTTCATTGTAGAGAGTTATATTATATCACAGTTTATTATTAAATTAATTATCAAATATGTAATTCTCCCAGTTACCTATCAAAAAATTTGGGAATATTTTCGATTTAAACCATCCGGGTGACTCCAACTTCATCCAGTTTGTTAGCAGCCAAAAATAATTATATCCAAAACGAATTTACTTTATATTATACCTAATCGATGTGGTTTTCATAACAAATTAGGGGATATTTTTAATATTTTTTGAATAAGAATAATGGAAGTTACGATAATAAAAAATTATATTAGTAAAGATTTAAAAACTATAAAAATAACTCTATGTACCTACTTTTTTTAGGATTTAATTGATATCCCAAAAATACTAATATGTTTCTAAGTAAATTTATAAATAAAGTAGATACCTACATAATATAATAAAGTAAAGACTTGTCCATTTTCACTCATTATCATCCGTCATAACAATTATCAGTATTAATACAACTCATATATTTTATAATATAAAATAAAATCGTTAATTTTAAATATGTAATCATGGTAATTGGAAAATTAATAAAAAGTATATTAATTTTTCTGTGTAAAATATTCATCAATGTTACAAACTTCTTTGAGATAGATTTTTAAAATCGTTATTTTTTCCAGAACATAAGTGATTTTAAAGTAAATAATTTATTATATTTATTCTGTCACGGCAGGTGAGGTGTCCCCGTGTGGTGAGAGCCGAGAGCCTAGTGCCACTGGCCCCACCTTTAATCCGGCCCTGATACTTACATTGGTAAATACAATTATATTGTGCTTTTTAGTTATAAAGTCCAATAATCAGAATTGACAAATTTACGCAATGTACGAATACTCATGTGGTTCAATCTTTCGATCAGTATATTTTTATTTGATTGATTTTTACACTTTAGTTTATATAGTAGGATTATTACTCAGTATAATATAGGTACCTACACAAAAAAATTTGTTAAATAAGAACTTAACCATTACAATTTTTTATTAAAATCCATATAATAAAATTAATTTAATTTTTATGAAAACCGTAGCAAGGTAGTTTTTATTCATAGTCGTATTTAACTATTTAAGTAGGTATACCCAAGTGCAATTTAGGCACAAAAGGAATAGAAACATACAATTATAGGCCAAATTTTAGACATGCATTTTCTAAACCATTTAACACATAAAAAAATATTTTACTCGAACTCGCTTTTAAAATATAAAATCACCACATGGCATATACCTATTGAATTTTAAATTTTATACTAACCCATATATACAAATCAAGGTTAAAATTTTCGAGAATTGAAGTATACAATATGTACGGATTAAATATCCATTTAAACTATAAATAAAAAAATACTATAGGTAGTCTATACTACTGTAGGTCCAGAATCTCGTTGCTTTATGTCTTAGGAAAATTCAAACCAATTTATAAAATAATTTAATAACATTAAAATGTCACGCTTAAAGTTCAAAGATGTCAAAGTTATTATTATAGTATTTAGATTATATACTATACGTCATATTGTAAAGTGCGTATCCTGGAAGTTCAGTAATACTGATCCAGAGAGGTTTTCCAAAAGGATGGAGATTAGTAAAGTAAAGTTAGTAAATTAAGATTATATAAAATAAATAATTTAAAAACTAAAGTTCACAATCTGAATTTAACTTTATAAAAAAATACATACAAAAATATAATTATTGTCTCAGTTAATTTAAAAATACAGCTATTTCAAAAAATATTATGAAATCTGATAATGTGCCGTAGAGATCTTAAAAAAATATATTTTTTACCTCACTTCCAGTGGTGTAGCTATTGTCCAAACCGACCTGAAGCCAAATCATATTATTGCGCCCCTCAAGAAAATACGCATCAAGTTAACTTGTGTAATGTGTTAATTATTATTTTTATATTATATATACAGTGTTCGAATTGGAAAAATAGAAGAAGGTATGCTCTTGGTCTGTAGGAACATCTGAATGGTTTAACTTTATTATCTATTCATCGGTCAATTGACATAAATCCTATTGAAGTAATAGATAAACTATCCATGAAATCAAGAAAACTTGATTTTTATTATAAATAATTTATAATATTGGAATGTATTTCAATATCCAATTAAAAAAATTAATGTATAATAGGTATATATATATATAGATATATATAACTGATTGGTATTCAATGTTTATTTTATATAATAAATTACTTCTAGCTTTTTACAAAAAATATATAAATAAATATATATAAAAAAAAAATACAAAACAATGTTAAAAGAAACTGATCATATATTTGAGTTAGTTTATAAGCATTTAAAACATATAGATTTAATATAATAATGTGTGGGGGGCTTTGCCCCTCATGGGTTACCTTATGATTCAATATTTCGTCCCCCTATGTATAAATAAATGCCCAGTTTCTACAAAATTACTTGTTTTTATTTAACAAATACGTATTTCGAAAACAATGTTTTCATCTTCAGTGTTAACAACTACTCAACTAGTAGTTGTTAAACACTGAAGATGAAAACATTGTTTTCGAAATACGTATTTGTTAAATAAAAACAAATTATTTTGTAGAAACTGGGTATTTATTTATACATATAAATAATTCTACAAGTAACTCAACACCAAAATATTTCATCCACCTTTAAACAATTTCTAAATAAGCCGCTGTTATAGAATCTACTATATAATTAGAAACTGAAATTATAACAAATTTTAACAGTTTTTACAAAAATTTCCAGTTTCAATTTCAAGTCCTGTCATTTTTAAATACTACCTACATAAATATATCTTGATTATTTTTAAGTGATTTATTTTATATAACAATTAAAACAATATTTTCTATTTGAAACAAGTTTTATTGCGAGAATATCTTATTCATTTATCTTATAATGATCAAAAATATAATGTAGTTTTCCTTATAAATATTTGTATAGCTTTTAATTTGAATGTACATAAATAATAATAATAAGCATTTAAAATAAAAATGATTAAAAACTGTACAAGAATTAGACCAACTTAATTTAATAATTTTATTATATTTTTTTATATTAAAAATAATAAAAACTTTAATTTTTAATTTTTAACAAATATTAACTATCCTATATATAATGGAGTAAATTGCATACTCTTAATTCGTAAAGCTGATTTTTCATCATTCCATGTAGACGACCAGCGAGCCTTATCCTTCCAAAAATTTAATATAGCCTAAAAATAAAATAAAAATATCAACAAAAAAAAAGTTCAGATTTATGTATTTTGTAAAAAAAAAAATTAGGAATTATGAATTAATGTGAGATGAATAATTATATTTACATTAGAATTGAAGTTTTCCCATGGTTTTAAGTGGCCATTACTCAAACAACCATCGGCAAAATTGTTCATACCACCGACCGACACGCCAATAGAAAAATAATTCTAGATAAGTAAAAATAAAATATTTATACAGTCAAAATAATAGTTTTTTAAACTATAGATAATAATTATTACTTTGGAATGAAACAGAACTTGCAGTAAATCTGGTAAAATAAAATTCTTAATAAACCCGTCTATTCTTAATGAAACGTTTCCAGGACTCCAAGATAATTCAAATGAATGATAATCGTCCGTCCAGCTTCTGTTTGATATTGTTTTTTCCATAATCGAATTTAAATGATATTGTGCATCGAGTTGCAATCCATGTCTTATAACATTTGTACCTTCATTTTTTCCGTTGCATTTTAAGTTCGTATTTCCATTTATTAATAAAACTAGTTTATTATTTTCATTGTCTTTATTAACCAAAGCCAATTCTGGATAAAAGTAAAAATAAATTTAAATACATTTATTTAAATGTGAATTAATGATGAATGTGAATATAGAGTTAATATTTATGAAGATGCAAGAAGTTAACTTTGGAGGTGGAAAAATTTAAATATTTAGGGAGAAATTTAATGATATCGATAAGGTGTTCCTGAGTGAAATGAAGAGAGCGGTGAGATTTGTTTTATGGCAAAAATGGGTCATTAGGGTGAATGAAAATTTTTGTAAAGCTGTGTAAAGCGATGTTGTGTGAAACTGATTGTTTGGGATTGAATAAGATGTAGAAGGAAAGATGAAAATGTTAAGGTGAATGTATATGATATATTAGATAGAATTAGAAATTAATACATTAATAATAAATATAAGACAGGTTTGGTAGTTATGTCTATAAATGAAAATATTATAGAAAATTGTGTGAGAATATTAGAAATAAAAGGAAAGCTTTATAACCAAAAACTAAAAAATTCCGGTCAGAAATGAGTGGATGAACTTGGTTAGTAAAGTGTCAGTAGAAATGGTTGTTTTTCGCATATTGGGAGGATAATGATGGTAGATATATTTTTTAAAAAGAAAATTCTTAGCGGATTTTCATGCTTCAATTTTTATTTTATTATTTTATCTTCTATAAAATATGGCTGAAAAATAACAGCAATTTCATAGATGCAAAATGTATATGGAACATGCGTGAAATGCGAGATACTTTTCATGTATATTGTATAAGTAGGACCACACTGTATAACTGTATAAGTATGTATACAATGTATGATATACACCGTATGCAAGATAGTTTTTCTTCGTGTTAAAAGAAATTAGGTACTGGAATTGTTGAAAAATGTCATGTTCAAATTACTAACTAGAAATAATTTATTATCGTTAACATACAATTTCCAAAACACATGCTTGATTCATTCTGATCGAATTGCTCACAGTTGCTCACAGGAGAATCAAAATATAAATAAATAAATGTCATTGTAAAATTGATAAATCCTTCTCTCCACTCAGGGTATAAAAAACAAAACGGTTATATATAAATAGAATAAATAGAATGCAATTTAAAAAAGTAGTTAGAGGTTATTAATACTTATATATATATATATTAATACTTATATACGAGTATTTACCTGACACTATCCAATCTCCTACTGGTAACTTAACTATCATTTTAATTTGTCCATATCGGAAAAACAATTTATTTTTTGTGGTAATTTTCGCTGACATTATTGGAGGTATTATGTTATATGTATCTGCCTTCTTTGAGCAAATACCATGAATATCATTTTTTGTACACCTTGAGGACAAAATATACTCATTAACAAACAGTTTATAGACTATATATATATATTAATATATGACAATAACATACCCCTTCAGGTCTAAAATACCTTTCTGGATAAATTCTCTATCTGATAAAATTGTAGGTTTGATTATTAGCTCTCCGTTTTTCATGAATGCATTCTTATCGGAATTATTATAATAATTAAATTCATAATCCTAATATCAATAATGAATTATTAAATAATAGTAATAATAATAATAATAATCCTATTATCAATAATGAATTAGCCAAATTTATACAACAATAATATTAATACCAATGCATAAACGCAGATTATAATTGGGGGTGGGGTGGTCATGAACTTTCTATATGTAGCTGAACCAATTCTCTCTCATGTATATCATGTGATTTTATTTATTTGCATAACTAAAAATTGTGATTACAATAATTAGTATCATCATACGGTTTTTTAGTGAAAGATATACTTTTGTGAACCTCTTAGGCAAAAATAATATTTTTTTACAGCACTCACCAATATAACAGTTGTTATCTTACAGTCAATGCGTACAGTTGTGTAAACGATTTATTCGTGCTATATCTACTAGTTTTTATTTTATCGTGTTATTTACGTAGTAAGGTGTTAAATTATTATTGAACATCAACTTGATAAAATTGCAAAAACTTTAAAATAGTTAAAATCAAATCCCTCTAAAATTATAGATTCATTAAACAGTCAAAACGAGAAGATAAAGACGTTAACAAATAATAACAAATCATTTTCCAATACTGTAACCAAGTTATTAGAGAATAACAATAAATGTAATGAAAAATTGTTAAATATTGAAAAAAAAAGTATCCTCTTTGAATGATAATAAGTTCATGGAAAATTATATTGTTATGGAAACTATGGATCGACAATTCGGCTCAATAACTCAATTCATTATTAAATGTCCAATGTTATTTCTGTTCGTAATTTTAACCTAGAAATTATATTTGTGAGTGTAAAGATAAACCATAATATTATTATTTTTGCTTCTACCTATGTACAATCCTAATAAGTCTAGCGAATTTGTTTATGATTCTTTCTTCTGTGTTATTGATGAACTTACAAAAATAACCTACTGCAACTTATCTTTTATTTGGTGATTTAATTTACCGTTTGTAAGTTTTCCAAATGTAATCGATTATTTTGAAACTAAATTATCATATTTTAACTTTTCTCAATTTATTATAATTTATTTTTTGTTATCAAATGCTGATAAGTTTTTTCTATCCAAATAGCTATAATCTTCCTATTGTTAATGGTAGATGACTATCGCCTACTAATTGAAGTAAATTTCAAAATACACAAAACACCCTCATTAATTACTAAAGAATATTTTTCAATTGGAAATTATGTGATCTTATATCAGTACAAAAAAAATTAGCTTCAGTTGATTGGAAAAATTGCTTTTATAATAATGATTTGGATAGTTATGTTAATAATTTTTATAGGCGTTCATATAAGTCTGTGGAAACTTTTACCCCTGTTAAATTGAAAGTTCATAATATGTATCCGATTTGGTTCAGTAAAAAATTAATTTCACTAATAACAGAGGCGGCTCATGCTTAGGCGTGCAGGTGTACGCACACTGCATAAATTAATATAGATACAATAGTAAAAATGTATTTTCATTTTAATAAAATATCTGTTTAACTATATTAATTATTCTATAGTAAATACGAAATTAATTTTATAAACACTTTATATTTATCCAAACTCGAAAATATTACTTCATAAATTTAGTTGAGTTATGTAATAAACACACATCGACTGGTGTGCAGTTCAGTAAGAACACCGTCAGTCCGTGTAAAATACGTTCGGTCCTTGTGTAGGGGAGAGCAGTGGCGTCATTTGGGGGGTGGCAACTCATACATTTGCCCCAGTCTAAACTATAACTCAATCTCAAGTCGGCAAATTTAAAAATTTTAATTGTCCAATATTTTTGTAATTGACGTTTTCGAAAATG
>JAIPRL010000803.1:0-92496 GCA_025469235.1 Pemphigus obesinymphae | reverse complement strand
ACAATAATCTAGAAAATAGGCTTATCAATTCATACATATAATGAATCAGTGATCCGACAACAGGAAGTACGTAAACTAATCTTCTGCTTATTGGTCAAAAACAAAAAATACGGGGTGTTCCAAAAACCTTAAAACCAATGCAAAATCATCGAAAACCACCAACAATTTTTATAATTATTTATATTTACACTAAATATTAATTATAGTGCGATATTAACGTGATGAAATTTTCAAATTTTTTTTACCACATTCCAAATATGTATAAAAAAATTCTATGCTTTTATAGCTTATGTACCTCTAAGTATACACTTTTTTGGTAGACAGTCAAGTAGGAGTTTTTGGCTGTAGATTTTTTTCGTTTAGTAGTATATTTAAGCGTAAATAAAAATTCCCAAAAATAATTCAACATTTTTATAAATTGGAAAACAGTATTATTCCGAATTTCTCTGATGGACCAAATTGTTTTTATTATTGCTTGAATAAAATTACAATTGAAGATGTATAATAGATAAATAAAGGTGTATAATTTGGGCATTGATTTGACTTTTTTTCTCATAAAAAATGGTTCCTAAACATAACTGACCTCTTCGATTTACAAATCCTGTCTACTCCACTAATAATACTTACTTATTACCTAGTTAAAAAATCAGAACCTATTAATTTTTACATAATATTTAATATTTATGATTTTTCCCAAATTCAGAAAAACACAATTTATATTGCTGTGCACTATTGGGGAATTTTTTTTTATGTCGGTATATTAGTAAGTCTTTGCCCTAGTCTAGCAAAAACTGAAATGACGCCACTTAGGGAGAGGGGGAGTTGCCGAACAGTAGTGACTCGTGATAAATAGTGATAAATAGGAAATTATGCTAGTTGTCACTTCGCCAGTGTCACTGTTGCAGTATACTGGTAGTTTACTTTCACCGTAGTCCGTACCCATAATTTTATTTTTATTATATAAATAATGAATTCGGTTGAATATCTTTTGGAAAAAAAATTTTCTTTGCATAATTTAGATGAAAAAATTAATATTAAAATATTATGAAGGCCTATGTTCACTTTAAAACTAACACAAGTTTTAAAAAAAAACACGCCAATTTATGAGTTCATTTACAAATGACATTTACACAAGATGTAATAATTAATTGGCTTTGTGGTTGTAATAAAAGAAATGCAGTATTTTGTTTTCCGTGTTTATTATTTGGTGAAGTAATGGTACGAACCAAAACAGGAATGAGAGATTTAAATCATTTAAATAACCGAATAAAAAAACACGATTTAACTGTTAAACATATGAATAACACCTTGAATTTAGCAACATTAGGTAAAACAAGTATTCTTTCAATGTTAGATAGCAGTTATAAAAGAGGTAAATATAAGTATATAAAATAATTATATAATTTTTAGAACTATTGGTCGTTTAAAAATGTTTTTTTTGTATTTAAGCATAGAGCGACATAATGAAAAGGTTTCCAACAATAATCGATATATTTTAAACATCATTATTGATTGCATTCAATTTTGTGGTGTTTTTGAATTAAGGGGACATGATGAGAAAGATACATCTTTGAATCCGGGAATTTTTCGTTTAAGTTTAATAAACTTTAGTGCAAAATTATATAATGCATTAAAAGTGTATTTATAAAAAACAACCATATTTATGGGTACGTTGAAAACTATATAGAACGAATTATTAAAATGCATGTTAAACATTTGTTAGTAAAAAATATCTATAGAAATAAAAAAGGCTGAATATTTGACAATAACAACTGACGAAACTACTAATGTTAGTAAAGCCTAAAAAGTACAATTCTGAAGTATTAACTGAATGCATTAAAGAACAGCTTTGACAAACATATAGACAA
Source organism: Pemphigus obesinymphae (assembly GCA_025469235.1). Taxonomy (NCBI): domain Eukaryota; kingdom Metazoa; phylum Arthropoda; class Insecta; order Hemiptera; family Aphididae; genus Pemphigus; species Pemphigus obesinymphae. The sequence continues at coordinate 90,628 of JAIPRL010000803.1, read as the reverse complement.
TGAAACTAATACATTAATTGCTCAGACGTATAACGGCGCTTCATAGTTATGAGTGGAAATATTAACGGAGTTCAGGTAAAAATTAAACAACATTATCCAAATGCTAAATATATTTATTGTTATGCTCATCAGCTTAATTTAATTATGGCTAATGCTACTTCAATAAATAGGAATGTTAATATTTTTTTTTGCTAGCATTGGAAGTTTTTGTAAAAAATTTTCAACGTCTTCTCAAAAAACTACTGTTTGGGACGAAGTTGTCCAAAGACGTTTACCTAGAGTAACTCCTACAAGGAAGAATTTTCATTTTTGAACAATTAATACTGTATTCGAGTATAGGGAAGAATTAACTATTTGCATGGAAAAAATAATTAATGATGAATCCAATAAATATACACTCACTATTCAACAGGCATCGGGACTAAAAAGAACATTGCTTGATAATATTTTTATTTATTGGATTACATTTTTTCAGGATATAATGCCTCATGTCAATATATTATATAATCAATTACAAAAAAGGGAAACTGATTCAACAACTGTGAAAAATAATGTATTAAAATTGTATTAAAAAAATTTTAAAAATTATAAAACAAATGGAAACATTATGTGAAGGTAGTTTAGTACAAAGTAGTAATAAAATAAAATATAGAGAGGACGAATTGAAACGAAAAATAATAGAAGTATGTGATAATATTATATCTCAAGTAAAATAAAGGTTTTATTGGTTATCCGGTTGCTCCAAATTTATTTTTGGCTGATAATTTTTGAATAATATGATAAGCATTTTCCAGAAGATTATTTTAACAAAACAATAAAAATTTATACCCATATTTTAACAGTAAAAAACTAAAGACTGAATTACAATTAATGTATAACAGAACTGAGTTTAGAAACATGAGTGGAGCTGTGTCAATATTATCATTTATTCAATCTGAAAATCTCACTGATATACAGTGGCGGCTCGTGGGCTTTAAAAGTATAAGGGGGAAAAAAATTATTCATTTTTGAAAAGCATAGAATTCAATATTAATTATGTACCAATTTAAAAGATATTCATCAATCAAAATTAATACCACATAGAAAAACAAAAAATATAAAAACGTTTTACAAAAATCGAAAATTACAAAGTAATAAAATTGATACGTATTATACTCAAAATTTAAACGCCTATCTTTCATTTCACTAAACAGATCTTTCAAGTTGTTTTATTTCAATTGTCTGTTAATATCATACTAAATTTTATCTTCTATATTATAATAATATAATATACATTAGTAATAAAATAATAAATTAAATAAATAAAAAAGAAATATGTAAACGTGCACGCGTCATGAACACACAGTAAATACACGTTTACTTATTCCGTATTGTTCCGCAGTCCACATGCATGTCGGGCGATTATTCGTATCGCTCCGACGTATTATTACCGAATTCCCCCTCTTGTGTTATTATGTTTTGATCGTATAGTTATGACGGGCGATTTTCAATGTCGCCCCATAGCCGAGCACTGTTCGATACTCGATAACCGTACAGATGAATAATAGGTACCTATTTCAACCATGCTATTACCTACATATATTTTCAAACTTCGATTATCTCATAGTGTTTGCATAACATCGGAAAACAATTTTTACTTACGATAATAATATTTTGAAAATGCATCACTATGTAAATATAAATAATTGTTAATATTTAAATCAATATCTAACTTGTTAATAAGTAATTTGTTATAACTTTAGAGGTGGGCGATCGCCCCGTTACCACTACACACGAGCCGCCACTGCTGGTACATACATTAGGCAAGAGCATGAAGCTATTAAAAATTATTATTACAATACCTATGTCTACAGTGGAATCAGAAAGATGTTTTTCTACATTAAAAATAATCAAAACATGCATCAGGAAAGATTATCAGCGTTAACGATGCTATCCATTGAAAGAAACATTATTATCAATATAGCTGATTTCAATTATAAAGTCATAGAACGGTTTGCCGATTCTAAGGATAGAAGACTTGACTTCATACATAAAAATGTTATTTTTAATTCAATTTATTTTACTTAGGTGTGTGGTTCAATTCAAAACTAAATTTTAATGTGCATGTTAATCAAATAAGAAATAAAGCTTTTTCTAACTTAGGTTTTATTAAACGCAGTTGTGTAAATTTAATTGTGTATATAATTCAATTTAATGCCTTAAAATTTAATTTAATTCCATTTAATTTATTGTATATTTTTATTTTCTAGTATAGCTTTTATTATACAATATTAAAATATTTTATTTGTCTACAATAATTTCTGAAGAGATTTCAAGTATTTTAATTTCCAATAAAGTATAGTAAGGACTTATCAAATTGTGTTTTCACTCTAATATAGTGTTATCAATATTATTAATTTGTATTTATTTTTTAGTTTAGATGGTTTTGTAATCTAGATAAAATTAAATCAGTCATCCCTTGCTCTAATCTAAGTCATTTTTCCATTGTCTTTTTTGGGAAAACCATGATAAATTGTGAACCCTTGGACTCTTAAAAGTTCGATTATTATATAACTAATCTGAAAAACTAAACTAAATAATGGACTAAAAATAAATGTAATAAAAGGGTTAATAAGCTGTTGTAATAGCTATTGTAACATATCTATGTTACTAGTTATCGACTGTATCGAAATACGTATTTATAAAATAAAAGTAAATCATATTTTTGTGGAATTGAGTTTTTTCATTTTATTATTATAAAATTGACAAGTACTCAAATTATAAACAAACTTACTAGTTATCGTTTAATAATTTTTTTCTTATTATTTGTATACTCTATGTATTATTAATATTCATTTTTTTTTTATTATTTCTTTTTACTTATTTTATTATTCATATGTAAACTGTTGATGACTTACGGTCAAAACTAGTTGTTAAATATAATATTTTTTGAATACCTGGACACATTTATTTTTTTTATAATATATATTTATTTTAAAACTATATATTTGTTTTAAAACTCATAGTTATATTAAAACACAATGTTGTCTATTTTGATATTTTACAGTGTTAGGAACTTTCCCCTGAAAATTTAATTTGTTCACGTTCCGTGGGTTAAGAACTAAATTTTTTGGGTTCACATTCATATTTATTTAAAAAAACACGTTCTTTAAAAAATGTAATGTGTTCATCTAGTCGTTCATTATAGATTACAGATTACAGAATACAGTTACACATTACAGATTCATAGAAACTGCATTGTTGTGTAGTCTAGGAGGAACCACGGATTTCTGAGTACCTATTATACTTTGATAATTATATTTAAATCTAATAGGATTTATTGTAAAATATTTATATATTTTAATTTAATTCGGATGGCCTTAAAAATCATTTGAATTCGATAAAAATATGAACATCGTTCAAGTTCACGTTCCATTTGGAAAAAACGAGTGACGTTTACGAGTTGTTCACTAATACAAACGTGAACGCAATAATCGTGCATTTTTTTCCAAATACTGATATTTATTATAATAATTATTCAATTAATCCTTGTTCCAAAAAAAGTCTAAGGTTAAAATTTGTTTACACCAACAATGAAAATCATATTATATGGTATTCATATTGTGAATAAAATATGATTAACATTCTGTGTTGGTTACTTAATTTCTCATTTATTTATTCTATATTTGTGCTACATACTGGGCTCTGTGGAACATATACTTCATGACTCCAAAGTGAATTCAAATCTAATAATCCAGATTCTTCCGATAAATTGGGTGATTTTATATTATTTGGCCCTATATAAAAATAATATTATAGTATTATATCAAGATGTGTACAATTTATCACACCCATTTTACGAGTGTGTATGAAATTTTTCATACGACCCTGTTTATGACCGGTTTATAATAGTTTGTAACTATATTTATTTCATTTGGGAAATTCCGATATTTGAAAAATATTTCCAAACTTCCCTCAATAATTACGCATTAACGAAATTTTTGCAACGAAATAAATATAATCACAGAGCATTACAAACCGGTGACAAACAGTAAGTAGAAGTGTGTGAAAAGTTTAAAAATAATTAATTTGAGGCTGGGGAAATGGACGTCACTTTATTTACATAATTAAATAACATGAAATTACTTACTTTTGAGATCATACATCTTAATTCGTTCATATCCACCACATGTTTTACTCGAGTCACCAACACATTTGGTATTACACTCGAAATTATCTAATTTGTTTGAATTTGAAATACTATTACTACATACACAATTCGTGCTAAAATAATAAATATTAAACAAACATAATTTATACAATTTTATAAATTACAAGAATAATTATGAGACATTACCCCATGACACCTGCAAATCGATAGGCAGAATTATTACAAATCGCAGAGCATTTACGAGGTGTATTAGTATGCTTAAGCTCAAATTCCATGTTGTTTAATGTATTTTTCTGACGAATAAAACATCCAACGAAGTGTTCATCGATATAAATATCTTTTCGAAACCAAATAAAATATTTTAGATTCAGATTGAAGCAATAGATGATTTGGTCCCACAATTATATGATTATATGTCTATACTCAAAAGTTCTAATAGAAGGAGTGCAAATAATATTTCATGTATAAAATATCTAATATTAATAAATGTTATATATATATATATATATATATATATATATGTTGTTATTTTAATAACTGGTTGATCGGTTTTCGAATTTTCCCGTCATTTTTTAACGCGTAAGAAAAAACCACTTAGAAATGGCAACAATATTTCAGTACAACATTTTTTTTATTATCAGTCGAAAATTCAAAACTTCACAAATTTCACACATAAGAACATAAAAACTAACTTTCGAGGTTGATTCATGTTATGTTAGTTCGTCGAAATATTTGAATAAATACTAAAGGTGTAATTTAATAACATTCAATCTTGCAAAAAAATTAATTGTATTCTTTGATTATATTAAATTTACAACGATAATTAAATTTTGTAGGTAATACAATTTTAAGCACAAAATTTTACGAATATTGTATAATTATTATTTTTAATAACTATATACAACTTATTAAAATATAAAACAATATTTCATATACTTATTTACCAAAATAATACATTTTAATTTAATTTAATTTAAATCTTATTTTTATATCTATCTGAATTTAATTATACATTCACCATTAGGGCTGAAATTCTGAATAAATAATTTTGAAAATGTTGACCCCTTTTCAATTTTTCTGATTTTTTATTTCATTATATAATATCTGCTATTTAACTTTAAAGATCTGAAAATTAAATATGAACTGACACATCTGACATTCTCTTGAACTAATATGAGCTATATTTAATTAAATCATTTATAAAACTTTTTATCTATAAACATAAAAAAACCTATTGATAATTTTATCAGAATCATAATGAAATATCTTTCCACAGAATATAAAATATTTATACAGAGATAGTTGGGGGTATATGATATTATTTTGGATATATTTCGATTTTTCAACGAATTAATTATATAATAAGGGAACGAAACGTTGACTGTCAAAATATTCGCAATTACGAGTTGTACGAAAATGTCGATTTATTATATCTAATCGAAATGCCAAAAATTGTTGTAAATATAGCAAATAAATATAAATATTCAATAAACCTAATATAACTGACTTAAATTAGGAAAATTTTATTACCATGTTTCGGAAGTTCGGAGAAAATTCGAAAATATGGACGATAGGCAGAATAGTCATAAAACTGTAAAGGAAATAAATATAGGTACAAAAACGGTCCTGGAAATAAATTAATTAATACGTCTTTAATAACATAAGAAATAGCTAAAAATGTTTAGTATATTATATAATATATATATATATGACATATAACTATAATAGAGATAAAAAACGATTTTAAGTGAGCATCCTGCTATTGAAATTGAGTATTGCAAAAATGATTATTAAAATACATTTTTAAATTACAAATTTCATGCGATTATGGCCGAATTTATCAGTTTATAATAATATGTATCTAATCAATATTACAATGCTCAAAGACAAAAGATCTTTGAATACAAAAAATATTATATATTACAAGTATTTTGATCGGTAAAATTACAAAAACTTACAAATGTAATTATTATGCCTTACTTGAACTATCCGTTAAATATGAAGATACATAATTAGGTATTCCTCCGCAAGAAGCGGTATTATCACCCGAACAATTTATTGAACACTCGGCATCATATTGTTTCATTTGTCTCGGTAGGTAAACATCGCTACAAAAACACACACTGAAAAATAATATAATATTAATAATTTATTTTATATGATAAATATTTTCATATTAATACTCATTTAAAAGAATGAAAAAACGATTTTCGTTTCCGGAACAAAATGCTGAACAAGACTGAGGTGATATTGGACTGAAAATATGACTGTCGCTTCCAAGAGATGACAAATTTTCCCTCAAAAAACAACCCAAAAAAATAATATTTGAGTTTTGTGTGACTAAAAATAACACAATGAACAAATAAATTAATGTAATAATACTTTTTTTTATTATAAAACCTTTTATCGGTGTATAGTACATACCTGTTAAAGCAAATAGTTGAAAATATAATAATTTGAAAAACAATTCATAAAACATCTTAAATGTCGAACAAAATCACAAAGGAAAAATATAAACAAATCTAAAACTGCGTGTAGTATAGTGTGTTTTCATTTAAAACGAATAATGGTCATATCATATGCTACCATTTTATACACGAGTGTCCTTAAACATTGCAAATGTACAAAAACAAAAAAAGTTGTAAAACAGTGTAGCCATAATTACTAAACGTAAGTACATGGAATGCAAAATATTCAATAATATGATTACTACGATGATAAATATAAATATGAATAAATTAAACATAATTTTAAAATGTGGGTAGGTACCGAAACAAATATTATACCTACTTCATATTCATGGTCAAAGTATGGCGTTTGCTTGGACCAGTCATTGGTCGTGTAGAATTCAACATTGCGTGTTTTAAATGAGTGCAGTGTTGAGCATATTTATATTATTATCAAGGTAAATGATTGATTTTTTTTTTTTTATCTTACATAGATAATTTTAAGACGAATTATTTTACGTATTATCGGTAAATGTCCATGTTATCCATACCAAATTAGATATGTAAATATATTTTAAATTTAAATAGGTAGTACATTTTTTTTTTAATTAGTTGGCATTTAAATTTAAGAATTATTATTATAGAATGATAATTTATTTTTTTAATAGAAAATTAAAGTTTTATTAAATTGATTTGTAATACAAGTTTAAAGCTAAAAACGAAATTTATTACAGTCATTAATAATGAAAATAATACAGAAAATTAAAGGTGATGTATTGTACAAAAATTATTGCAAATTAAAACATCTTAGAAATGCTTTTCCGAACAATTACATTATGCCACGGTCGAAATCTTCCAATATAATTTAATTACAGGAAAAAAAACAGCAGAAAACTTACTATACCTATTGTAAAGTGGACGAAGCAGACTGTTCTCGATAAAACTACGTGTATTTCAACGAGAATAATTTTACCAACAAATAGTTAGTCATTTCTGTTGGAAAAGTCCTTTCGACATTTATAGAACATTATTATATATATTTATCAAATTTTCCACAACAAATTGAGATCAGTTTTTATAATCCTAATAGCTTATTATTCTTATAGATCCATCGGTATGTTGGAAATAGAAATGGTCTAAATTGCTATGTTACGTATGTGAAAGAAAGAGTCGCTTCCAATCCACTTAAGAGGATTTTTATTTTCATCATTTATATCACAATTTTGTCATTTTTAATATTTAAGTAAATTTACTTTTACCAAATTTATAGACGAGATTATCTATGACATAGCGTCGTTTTTACCAAAATTTTAATTGTAAAAAAAAATATAAAAATATATCAATTTTAACTAATAAATTTTTAATTTACTCTAATATTAGAAATTTAAAAGATCTAATACAAATTCTGAACGTAAATTTCGTACATTATCAGTTGGTTAGACAGAGACAACAAATATGGATATTACGTTTTCTTTGAAGTGGTTTCAAACAAGCGGCCTACAATAAAAATGTAGTTCATACAAAAATGTTGAAAATGTTATTTGCTTTTTTTATTATTTATTATTATTAAACGATCCATATTTTTTTTATTTAAACATCAATAGGTAGTCAATATAATATTATTTGACATTCGTAATGTTTTATTTTTACATCCCTTGTTCAGAAGAATTACCAACAAGTATTAAATTCGATTATAATAATCGTAATGCAATAAAAATAATCTATAAATAATCTATGAATATAAATTACCTATATTTGAGTTGGGTAAATTTTAACCATTTTTTATTTACGTGTTGATAGTGATGTAAAATGACGGTAATTATCTTTTGGGAGAGTATTCTTGAGAATATTCTCCAAATTGAGAATTTTTGGTAATTTTCTCTTTTTAGCCATATTTTATAAATTTAAAAATTGAATTTAATATTTTTGTTAAAATAATTAATTTTAGTACTATTGCTGTGGCCATAATTGTACAATTATAATAATAATAATCAAATTTCATTATTATTAATGACTAATTAGTGATGAATGATGTTATATTGGTAAACAATTATTATTTAAATTTATTCTTATTACTCAAATTAATCTTAAATAAAATATAAAACTCAAATGGCCGCAACCGGTACACTCAACCTATTTAATACCTATACAGTATGGATATATTTATTGATTGTTTAATGATGTTAAACCGACAAACTCATGGGTTAGAAACAACCGACCTCCTCTGTTGACTTCTATATAGAAAAAAAAACGCGAACACCGTTCGTTTATTTGAGTCCTAAATATGAATTTTCATTTATTATTATTATTATTATTATTATTATTATTTTATTATCTTATTATGCTGTTCAGTTTTTCAAATAATTATGATATGACAATCACCATCCTAATAATAAAATATTATAATTCAATAGGTCATTTAACGAGTAAGTATTTATATAATATATTGTGTGTCGATACTCGATATATACTTATATTTGTGTGGGTGATGGTGGTGGTGTTGGGGTACACGTCGGAAACTTATTATCGCATCTATTATTATAGGTACCAATAGACATATTATAAAACAACTAGATAGCTGACTCGACATTATCACTGAAGCAAGGCCACCATTTGCAAAACTAGCAATGTTTACATTTTACTGTTTATTTTTTGACCATTTGAATTTTATATATCACATGATGTATTATATAATAATTATGTTCATTGTATTTTAATAGTAAAACATATTAAAATTTAATGTTATTTATTTATTTCATATAATGAATTTAATGAAAAATGTAATCATTTTATGATAACATTAAGCTTCATTTTATAAATTGTTATTACATATATACAATTAGTACCAATATTCCTAAACAATGTAGACAGTATATTATGTTTTGTATAAATATAGAAACAAATGATTTGTAACTATTATTCACAATACTTATATTTATATATTTACTTCGCATATTTTCTATAGATTTTATGAATTATACAGGAAAAATGTCAACAATAAATAGGACTCTATCCGCCGTACTTTAAGCACTGAAGAATTAAATTAAACAATTTTAAAATAAACAAATTTTAAATTGTACATTTATTTATTTATATTCACGATAATAGCATAAGCTAAATACATTTTTAATTTATATTGAAATGAAAATATAGGTCCGTTAAGATCAATAACAGAATTAAATTATTATTATTATCTTATTCTCTGGTTTAATTATCAATATATGTTATCCCGATAATTATGTAGACATTGCCAGCTTTGCAAATGGCGGCCCGTGCTTCAATCTCGTACATTACGTGGTATAGGGAGTCAGCTATAAACTGTTAATATTATTTTTAACAACTGCTAATGCTATTGCTATTTAAAAATATCAGTGAAAAATAGCAGCCATTGCTATTTTGCTAAAATATGTTAAAACAGCTAATTTTTTTAAACATTAGCTACTGGCAGTAACTGTGAAATGACAGCTACTTCTATGCATGATTGTGTATAGTTAACGTACTGCTATCTACAACTGTGCTGCTAACTTACCTATTATTTTGAGCACAAGTATAGTTAGGTAAGTAGGCCAACTGGTACACTGACCCTACCTTTAAATTAATATTTTGTATTATTATAATATTATAATACCTAATAATAATTTTAAATTATTGCCATTAGGCATAAATCATAATAATTAATATTATGTTTTAATTCTAGTGTTTACCATTGTTAAATATTGTCATTCAAATAACCAAAGATAGTAGATACATTTTATAATAATTATAATTTAAATCGGCAGCAGACTGTAGAAATAATATAAAAGTTGTATTCAGCAAGTATTGATAACACAAGTTTACAGGTCAACAATAATATCATAGTAGCTGTGCTATGAGTCACAGTGTAGAAGCGCAAGCTAAAATAAAATAATATAGAATAGCCGAATAGCAGTCATTGCTTTTTTTGATTACTGATTAGCAACCTGCTATTGCTATTGAAAAATAGCAGTGCTATTTTCACTGCTACTGTTATTTAATACCATCACATATAGACAGTCAGTGGCGTATTTAGGGGGGGAAGGGGTTCGGGTTAAACCCCCCCCCCAGGACCAAAAAAAAAAAGGTAAAAGGTTATACAAATATCTAATACAAATATTATTTGTACATTAATCAATTTATATTATTATATTATACTCCATCATCATACTTGTAGACATATGGATTGTAGACATATGTATCAATATGGATAAATTTAAAATTCGATAAAGAAAATTCCTAGTATTACCGATAGCATATTATACTTGTCTCTTGGTCGAAAAATTATCAGTCTTGATTCACATTCGTGCGGTTATATTTACAATTACAGTCTTTACAGTTATTACTCTATTACTTTATTATATATTATACTAAGTTTTATTTGATTTATTTTGATAATTTAGTTGAATTTGAAATATTATATTATTTTATATTACTTCAATGTTTTGTATAAACCACCCCCCCCCCCCAAAGAGAAATTTAAAATACGTCACTGTAGATAGTTGTTTTATATATCTATGTAGATACCTATATTATATGTTTATTCGATGGATCGGTTTCACGTGGGATTTTACAATACAAGTCGAAAATTTAAAACTAAATATAATATTCGACTGCCGACAATAACATTTAAAAAATTTTTAAAACGGATAAACGACAGATTTCACGTAAATCGCACGCAAAAAACCATTTATTATACAATTTAATTATTGCCTCCTATACATTTATTAAATTATCTGAATCTATAATTTGTTAAATAAATAGTTTATGACCGAAATTGATTACGACGTTTTAATTCGTGTATTTTCGCAGGTTTTTGTTACTTCGTGAGATTCTCGGTAGGTAACTCGGTTCTTTTGAGACATCCATAACATTAAATATTAGTTTAAAAACATACCTATAATAAATAAAAACTAAGGGAATTTAATTTTGTTGTATCTTTAACAATTTCCAATTTACCTCTTAAGATTTTATTTATACGTTAACACAACGACGTCAACAAAAAAGTTTTTCTATGTTGAATTCATTAAACAAACTAAAAAAGTATCCATTTATATGCCATGCTGTACTAATTTGGAATGTTTTTCTTCTCGCCATATTTTTATAACATTTGTAATTTATTTAAAATTATAAGAACGTATAATATGTTTATAGTGTAAAACGCAGTTTACCTTGAGGTTATTGGAATATACGTATTTCATTGTTTGTATTACCTATTCCTTTTATTGTAGTAGGACAAATAAAAGATTATTATAGGTTTGGTTATTATAGAATCATAATTTATTGCAATTAGTCGTATCTGTTGTACCTACTCATTAAACTTCAATAATCATTATATTATGTACCTGGTCATATTTTATGTGTATCAATATCCCAGTTGGGCAAAATTTGTTGTCATTCAGTGCAATACCATTTAAAAAAATATATTTAGTATTTGTAAAATTAAAATTCATACGAGAGCCATATTAATCGTACTCTTTCTCCAGTCTCATTGTTTTTTCCAAATCCATACCCTCCATGAATTCTATCATAGTCTATCTTAATACTGCCTACATGTTCAATCATATCAACATAGATACAAAAATATTGGATAAGCTACTCCAATATTAAAAGTACAGGGGTAAAATTTAGAAATTTAGAATAGTTCTTTTTCTCTCACGTGGTATAATTATTATAAATAATTATTATTTATGTAAATAATGAACCCATAGAAGCTCAAAAATTGATCAATAAATTTTCATACGATAATTATATTAATGTCTTATACATTTCTTTATTATCTATGTATATTATATATCATCCTCAATCAGGGCAGTCCAGAATGATGATGAGGGGGGAGGGGGTGTCTCACACCCTAACTTCGGAAAGCAATCGTCAAACTTAATTTCAGCCGGCAACTAGTAGAAAAAGTCGATGGTAATTTTTTTTTTTTTTTTTGCTTTTTCACCCTTTGAATGGTATTTATAATATATTCAATATAATATACTTTATTTATATTTGAATGGAGTATTTTGGAATTTTTTCGGAAATTATGCAGCAATGATGTATTTTTCAATATTTTAAATCGGCGAACTATAAATTATTAGGATTTTAGTAGGCGAAATGGGAAAAAAGTTGATTTGAAAGAGAAGTATTATATTATTTTTTCATATTTTCACCCCTCCCCACCCCAAAAAAAAAAATCTTTCTTCGGGAAAGCCATGTCCTCAATCACAAATAATAGAGTAGTTATTCGGTGTCAAAGGAAATTTATTTTACTAATATCTCATTTTATATTTGTTCTAGAACGAAAATATTTTTATAACAAATTTCTATTTGATAATTCTATATAAAAAATATTCTATACAATTTTCTCATATGATCAACCGCTTTCTCATAATACGGCTCATATATAGTAAATAATATAAAATAATACTCTTTAAGTCCATATTATTTTGGAGATACATGTTTTTACTATTTTAGTAACATATTAAAAAAAATTGCTAATCAAAAAAACTACCTATTATTTTATATAAAAAAATAGTGGAAAATTTATTGTTGAATAATTGAAAAAGTCTTGAAATTCAAGTCCTAAATTTTAAATGACAAATTAAAAAACTAACTTATTTGAACTAAGTTAAGTTATTATTTTTTTACGTTTACTTTTAACTTAACTAGTAATTATTTTTAGTCATTTTTCAAACTTTTAACTGGAAGTATTAGGCTAATTTAACTTAACATAACTATGTTGAATTTTTCTATTTCCTTGTCTACTTGTTCATCAATTACATACAGAGTAAATTTTTAGTAATTTTTTAAACGTTTAACCCTTTTTGTGCCTTTGAAGTTGACATAAAAAAAAGTACTAAATTATAATCGTTTTAAATTTTAAAAATAAATTGTTTTTTGCAGGTAAATGTTTTATATAGGCCTTTAAAGATTTTATATATTTTTACTTAAAATCGATTTTTCCCAAATAATGTGAAAATTTGAAAATAATTTAAATAAATATTCCTGTATAAATAATTGACGTTAGATGAAATTAAAAAATTAATAATTTCAGCGAATCGAGCGTAGATTTTTTTTAGTATTTTACATTATGATTTATAAAATGATTAAAATTGTATTTGTAATATATTTTATATGTAGCAATCAATTTAGAACACATAATATAGTCTATTTTTTGAAATTTAAACCTAAAACTATTTCAACCTCATAAAAATATATAATAGATAAATAACATTTAATAATTCTTCATTACATAAATATATTTATTGATATACGTTATAAATTACTTGACTGTAATCTACAGCAGGCTCAATAACCCCTTGGCTCTCCTTTTGTATTACCCTGTTGATTCGTCCTTGGTTCCCCGCTTGTATTTCACCTTGAAACCCTCCTTGATTCCCAGTTTGGGTCATTCTGTTCAACCCTCCTTGGCTTCCTCTTTTATTTCCCGTTTGGATCACCCTGTTAAACCCGCCTTGGTTCCCTCCTTGATTTCCCGTTTGGATCACCCTATTAAACCCTCCTTGGTTCCCTCCTTGATATCCCCCTTGGTTTGCTGTTAGAATTACCCTGTTTAACCCTCCTTGGTTCCCTCCTTGATTTGCTGTTTGGATCACCCTGTTGAACCCCCCTTGGCTCTCTCCTTGATTTCCACCTTGGAACCCGCTTTGAAATCCCCCTTGAATCTCCTCTGGAGGCTGCTCCTGGAACTCCACTTGACTTCCTCCTTGGATCCGTACTTGGTTCCTATCAAATGATGTAAACTTCACACTTTTAATTCGCAATTTCGATTTTTCTTCAGTCCATGTAGGGGCCCAGTGAGCAATATCTTCCCAAAAATTTAACATAGCCTACAAAAAAATCAATAAATAATTTCTATATTTTACGTATACGTAATACGTATAAAAATACAATTAACTTGAAATTAATATATTTAAAAAAATTAACCTTAGAATTATAGTTTCTCCATGGTTTTGATTGACCATTACTTAAACACCCGTCAGGGAAATTTCTTATACCACCGGCTGACACGCCAATAGATAAATAAAACTAGATACATGTAAATTAAAATTATTATAATATTGATTCAAATACAGTAAATAATTAATTGTTTTACTTGAGTATTTAATATACCAGATCCTACGAAATGCTTCGTATCCAAATTGTGAACCTCCCCATCTACTTTTACTACAATACTAGTAGAAGACCGAGATAATTCAAATTTATGATAGCCATCAGTAAAGCCTCTTGGATTATATATGTATACAGTCGCGTTTCCATAAAACCGATCATTAGTTAATGTGTATGCAAGATTTAAAGCAGTTGTACCTTCTTCCTTCCCACTACATTTTAAGTCAGTATTTCCTTTTGCTACTAATACTAATCGGGTTTTATAATTGTCTTTACTGACCAAAGCTAATTCTAAAAAAATTAAAATTTCAAATAAAATTACATTTTTTAAGATACTAAAATACTTATTATAGAATACTATGTATTCAATTTGGCTAATACAAATATTAATAATTGTTATTAAGCATTTACCTGTAACTATCCAATTTCCGATTGGTAATTTAGCAACTACTTCGACTTTTCCATACTCGAATTTTAAACTATTTTCTGTGGTCAGTTTTGCCGACACTATTGGTGGTAATATATTATAAGATACAGCTGTTTGAGAACATTCACCGGAATCGTCATTTCTCGTACACCTGTAAAATAAAATAATTATTTGGGAATGTTTATTTTATTTTTTAAATACAAAATATTTAAAATGAATGTAATAAATTATACCCTCTCAAATCTAAGGAACCTCTCCTGATGAATTCTGAATCTGATATAATTGTAGGTTTGATTACAAGTTCTCCATTTTCAATAAATGAATTCTTTTCGGATTTATCATAATAAACGAATTCATAATCCTATATTAAATATTTAATGAAGTTTAAAATTATACTAACAATTGCATTTGATTAAGGTCAAATAATTATTCGATTCTGAACAAATAATTAATATATGAAAAATAATTTCTTGAAAATGTCTTTAATTATTTAAATATATAGAGAAAGTTTTTCATAATATTCCAATAATATTGCAAGGGATAAAACTATAGAATTGAATTATTTTAATTTTAAAGTTTTTACTAATTATAAGGTAACTAAACGTTTTAACTGCATTATTATTATTTTAAAAATTAATTAGTTAGACTCAATATTTACAAATGTTTTCCAAAAGATTTTAATTCAGATTTAAATTGTGATTGGTGATATTGACTAGGTTTTTAAAAAGTCTATAATTTCAGTATTTTTAGGAAACTTTATATCATTTCGATTAAATAATTCGGAATACTTCGAAGTTTTTAATTCTTATTGAACTTAAATTGTGTTGCTAATTATTAATCAATAATACATTTTTTCTTATGTTATTAAATATTTTATTTATTAATTTTGCATTGACATTACATACTGGATCCTTTGGAATATATATTTCATGTTTCCAAAATGAATTTATATTTAAAAAATCATGTTCTCCTGTGTGCGATGTTTGTTGAAATGTGGGTAACTGTGGTCGTGGTGGTTCAGTTGTTGTCAGATAAACTTGAGTATTTCTATCAAGTGTCACATCGACTGGTTCTATAATAATATATCAAAATATGGGAATGTATCAAAAATAATAATAAATAATATGTTATTACTCTTGACGTCATATATTTGAATTCTTTCGTCCCCACCACATGTTGTACTAGAATCACCAACACATGTACTATCACACTCAGAACTATCAAGTAGTTGATTACTTTTCAGATTAGTATTACTACATATACAATTCAAACTAAAATCATAAACATTAAATATAACAAATTATCAATATTTAATATTTATTATTAAGATTTAAATGCATTACTTCTGAACTCCTCCAAATTGATATGCAGAATTACTACAGATTAAAGCACATATACTAGGTGTATTCGTGTAAATAAGTTCGAATTGTATGTTATTTGCGATATTTTCCTGTGAATATATGTAACATCCTAATAAACGTTCTTCAATTTGAAAATCTATTAAAATAAAAATAAAATATTTCTAAAAAATTATGTTACTACAATGTAACATTTTAATTTTAACTGTGAATGTTATGTTTCAAAATTAATATAGTGATGGTAATAGTTCTTTGTCTAGATCAGTTTTATAATCTATTACACCAATACTCAAATATGTGAAAACTGATAGCATGAGTATAGGTACAGGGCGTGGTAATGGGTTCTAACAACTTTTGATACAAGTTTACTAACGAAGCATTGGAGGAATAATATATAAAATGTTATCAAGAAAATTAATATAGTTTTATGAAAAAACAATAAATATCTTGAGTTTTGTAAATTCTGTTGTTCAAATGATCACTACTATTTTCGATATAATGGCATTTGAATCGCGTATCATTCAAGGAAAACAATGCAATGAAGAAGAACAATGAAATTCTAAACAACTTATTGCCTACCTAAGTATAGTTTTTAGAAGTATCAGGCCATAAAGTACAGTTCCAATAAGACGTTCAAATGTTACAGTTACTGTTGCATCGTTATTTTCCTCGAAACATACGACTCAAAATGATGTACCTAATTATATCGAAAATGATGGTGGTTATTTAAAAAATTTAGGTAAAGATATTTCTTGTTTTTTCATACAACTATATTTATTTTACTAACAAAATATACTTTGTTTTATAATATTCCTCGAATACTTTGTTCATACACTTAGATCAAAATATGTCAGAACCCAATAACCCGCACCCTGTAATATATAATATATATATATCAGTGTTTGGAATGAACGATGTTCATGCGTTCAAGTTCATTCACATTTCAAATTTAATTTTTCTATCTTCTTGACTTTAATGATTTTATGTAAGTCCACTTATTATTTTATTTTATATCTTAATTGTTAAGTTATTATTTAAAATGGTCATGTTATTAAAAACGTTTGTAATAAAAAAAAAGTCAAAGAGATATTAAGTTGAGAAGAATTGATTATATGTACATAAATATTACTAATATATATATTACTAATATAATGTAATTAAAAGTAAATAAAATATTAATTAAATCATTAAACTTGGAAAGAATAAATGTTTTAAACTCCTTTTGATTATTATTAATATTATAAATTTAAATTTAAAATTTAAATAAATACCTATTACTTATTAAAGAACGATAATTAATTTAAGTTTATTAACAATTAATTTTTCTCATAACTTTGTAGGTTATAAAATTTAAGATATATAATAATTAATTAGATTTTTGATAATAGTATACATTTTTAATTCTTAATAAAAAGAAATATAAATATTTTGATTTTATAATGATGTGATTATTATTATTTTTTTGTACGCTTTCACTTTTTTGGTTAAAAGATCATAAAAAGTACTTAAAAAATTATGGCCTAATAGATATGCCAGTGATTTATGAACCACCTACCAAAAATGTTGGACTATAAAACATGTAAATGCAAGTTTTCAAGAAAATAAAATTTCACTATGTTTATCGTTTTATAATTTATAAATTATTTTTACTAGGTATTCATGTTTACTAAAAAATAGTTAGACTTGACGTGATCATCGATTTATTTTTATTGTTTATTTTAATATTTAAAATTTGTAATACGTATAAAAGTTTCTTTAACATTTCTAGTTTTAATTTCATACATCTCAAAGTATTTGAGAATTTAATTCCCGCTTAAACGATAAACGTTTTACTAATAATAGGATCTAAAACTTGTAAAAACTATTGCGCAGAATTAATTGTTTTTATGAGTTATGATTTTTATTATAACACAAAATATAATATACTTATATTAAAAATATGAATATACTGTTTAATATTTAATTATAATAGTAAAAAAATTGGAAAACAGGTTCTACTACTCAACAAAACCAGTAAACGAAAACGACTCGACGAACGAAACAGAAAAACAATCATTGTAATAATAACATTGTATTTTGCAATAAGATTTACACTTGAAGTGTGTATGAAGTCTTAGTCATTATGTCATAATATTATATGGATATCTTCTATATTATATTGTTATGAAAATTATTTACATAATGTATACAATTACTAATATTCAATCATTATCACTATTTATATATATATATATATATATATTATCAATTGCTTTGATAATTATTCAGAAAAATACAGGAAGAAATTAAATTCATGAAACTTAAAAATATATTGTCATATTATACCTATTATCTGATTAAAATAACATTTCCGTGTTTTTTATTCAATTATTGATGCATGTAAACGTCATTATTATTCCATACTCCCATAATTACAACTAATTTACTAAATATCGTAATTTGTATTTTTGGCTAATGACCTAGATATTTACACATGACTTTAATTTGTTTAATTCATTATTTTTCATTGATAGAAGTGGTTTTTTTTTCTTGTGACATGTCGATATTACATCATGTTCGTTATAGTATGATAGGTGGATACGATGAGTTTTTATATCGATGCAAAAATATCACTTACTTGAACTATCCGTTAAATACGAAGACACATAATTTGGCGGTCCCCCGCACGAAGCCGAACTATCACCCGTGCATTTTGTCCTACATTCATCGAAATATTGTACCATTTGTCTCGCTATGTATTTTTTACTACAATGACAGGTACTAACAAAAAAAAAAAGAACATTAATCATATAATTATTTATGTTGCGGTTTTAATTAGAATTAATTTCATGCGATTTCATTTGTTCGCTCATAAAATATTGAAGAAAAATGATTACAACAAAAACGCGTACTCTTTTTGGAGGATGAAAAACGGATATCGTTTCCCCGAGCAGAATGCCGAACACGATTGTGGTGACATCGGGCTAAAATTACGGCGCTCGTCTCCGAGAGATAATGAGTTTTCTCCCAAAAAACATCCTATGAATTTAGTGCTAGACTTTTGTGCGGCTAAAAAATAACAATGAATGGATTTATTTAATAATTGATTATTTTTTTTTTTTTTGTTTTTGATAACCGAGATAGTTTAACGTATTAATTAATAATATGTAATGTGTCGTGCAAACACTCTACCTGTTGACGCAATTAAACAAACACTTAATACTTTTAAAAACAATGTAATAAACATGGTAAGTTTCTTAGATATCAATGACGAAAGCAAAATTTTAAAAACATCCAAGTATATTCATATAAAACGAGTTTGCAACACTAATACATTCCTACAGTAACTATACATATATACTATAGTGTTTTGGCCGTTGAGGTAATATCTGGAAAAAAAAATAATCCCCACTATGGCCGACCTCTGATAGTACCACCTGTTGGCTATTAACACTGTATAAAATTACATATTTAACATATTTCATTTATTATGCATTATGAAATTTTATCTTATATATTATATTGGTAACTATATATTATTGCTATTCGATAATAATAATAATAATAATAATAATAATAATAATAATAATAATAATAATAATAATAATAATAATAATAAATAATAATAATAATTCAACTCATCCAATACGTTTAATATACATTACTCCTCCACGTTGCCGGAAGGGTCGGCGGGCCTCAGTCGAGTCATTGATTCCACCTCAACATCGTTTGAAACTACGTTCACGGAAATCATATAGACTTAAGTCCTTATGAGATAAAATAAAATATACTGTAGTATGAGCCGTGCTTGAAAACGTTATTTCGTAACATTTTAATTATAACGGAAAATTGTTCCTAAACGTAATCAATAAACGAAAAACAAAATATTTAGAATATCACAAAACAAAACCAATAACGATTAAACGTCACAGTTACGTTAAAAATTAAAACGTATTTCATTATAAAATGTAGATTACAAATTTTATTTTTAATATTACCAAATATTCATAAAATGTATATATTATTCTCTATTATAATATTATATTGCTATTTTTAACAATATTTTGTAATTATATATAGGATATTTAAGTACCTAATTAAATATAATATGTTTTAAATTCCGAAGTCAAATTTCAGTTTCACACTTATCATTTTATTGAACCTACTGATCGTACCACGGAATAGAGTATTGATAAAGTTTCGCAAACTTTTATTATAGTATTATAGTGTGCAAATGTGTTTTTTACGTTTTTGTCTTTACTTACGATTATAATATTATTATTATTTTTTTTTTTTAATTAAATTAAATAGCTACTAATATAATACCTAGTATATATATTTAATAATTAAGCTGTCAGTAGTGTAAGCTTTTACGTACTTACTTTGAATGTAAACAAATTTACTTTTTATATTTTTATACTTTATATTATTATGATTTTTAATTTTCATCCGTCGCCTTATCAATTCTAAAACGTTGAGGTTGATCACCCTTGTCCTCAATTTCCACTTAACTCAATTTCCTGTATCATCTTTACTCACACCGGTCTCTTCATAACATTCCATTACATCCAAACCTCTATTTCTTGGTCTTCCTCTTCCATCCTTCTACATACAAAATTCAGTTTATTATATAAGTGAAGATTATTCTTATTATTTTTAACAATGGAGTTCACTTATATTCAAGTATGATTTTGGATTACATGCTATGCAGTAATATTTAGTAATAATAATACCAGTCAACCACGGTTTATTGTCTATATATCAAACGTTAATAAACGAAGAAAATAAATAATGGTTAAATAACTAAAAACGATAAACTTAATTATTAATGAACGTTTGAAAAATATATAACATTAAACATAAAAAATTAAAAACGTTTAAATGTACAATAATACTAAATAATTTAATTTTTAAAATTTAAGTTCTGAATATGAGTGCAATTTTGGATACTGCATACCTATATTATATTTCTGTGTATTTCATAATATTCATATAGCATTCATCACAGATAAATAAAACATAAATATGTATAAATATGATAAATATAATACTAGTATACCTAATATAACTGGTAAAAATGCATGTAGATACAAATAAAAGATAGAAAAATTCAATGTGTCTATAGTCCAGACGAATAGAAAGAATTTGAACATAAAAAGTTAACATTTTTTCAACTAAAAAATACAATTATAAAATGTAATTGATGTCGTATAGACAAAAATAACTATTGAAACGTTTAGCACGGCTAATTAAAATTATATGAGTTAAAGATAAAAGCTGATTGATAAACATTTATCTATCTACAAATGAAATATAGTTAAATAGCTAGTCACCACCTAATTTAAAATTAAAATTAAAGTGTTGAGCACAACATACAGATAGTTAAAATGGATTTTATGAAATTTATCATTGAGAAAACACAATTTTTATTTCTTTGTAAACTAAAAAACTTTTTGTTTTTATCACTAATTATTTTTATTTAATATAAAATTATAATAAATTATAAATTTAACTAAAAATTAAAAACTGAATACATTATATTGTGTTACTAGATGTTTGCGCATTTCCATTAAAATCAATATATTTTACGGTGTTTACTTTTTTTAATTTGGTTTATTCTTAAGTTATTAGTAAATTACAATAAACATTAAAATATTAAATAATATGTTTTCTTCTATCGCCGTTGTTTTGAGTTATGTTTACTGATTTGAGAATCAAAATAACACCCGTGTGACAAAATTATTATATAATTTTAACGTTATTTCCATTGTTATAGAAATTCTCAAAATTACTTATGTATTTTTAGAGAAAAACAAAACTGAAATAAATGTAGGTATTTATCTAGATAAACTAAATTAGATAACGTAAATATTTATCTAATATATGCATACAATTAACACTTTAAAAAAAAAAAATATCTAGTTTATAGAAAGTATAATTGTTTATTTATTTACACTACGTTTAACACTGAATTTAATCACCTTAAATACTGAATGCCAATAACAGATTATGGTGAATTATTATTAAAATATCTGTCTACTTGTATGCGTACAAATCGCGTTTGAAGCTAAATGGTTTTCATCCGAGACCATAAGGTATACACATCAGTATCCTTAGTCATTGCGATTTCACCAAACAGTATGACCACTAACCAAAATATTAATTTATGATCATTCATTACAAAATAGGTAATTAATATTATATTTTAAATACAATTTACGGTATTACGAGTAGTGCATATAATAAATGCAATAAAAACGAATTAATCGACTGAAACGACTCAAAACCAATAACGATATTATTAATTCAGTCTAATTACAGAAATCGATGTTTGCATATTATAAATTATTATTTCACACGTAAGTTAATAATCTATCATTAAATACAAGATCCCGGGGATATACCAATATCTACATATACAGTAAAATAAGTCAAATATTATAGTAGGTAATATTATAGTACAATGAGCAAACTTCAATAATATTGTACTTGCTTTTTACTAAATTTATTAATAGTAATCCTCGTATATTTTATATTATTTACTTTATTCGTCAAACATGTTTATACATATTAAACATGTTCAAACAAGTATTGCTTGCAAGTAATACTATATTATTATTAAATAAAATGTATATATATATTATATATTTCTAACCATACAGAACTTGAATTGTGGCATTTTAGTTAAATTTAAAGTTTAAATTATCTATTAAATTTAAAGATAAAAATATATTCGCGTGAACACCATTGCAGGCATCTTAAGTATTCGAATAAAAATATTTAAATACTCTTTTTTGTACTCGAATACTATTTTGAATACTTTTCAATATAAATATTCGAATACATATTCTGAATACTTTATTGGTGTATTTTTATTCACCTAAAAATACTTTTTTTTCTCAACAATGAATAATAAATTTGAGGTGAAATATGTTTTATTTTTTTATAATAATGTAAATTGTTGCAGCTAATATCCAATGAAAATTTTTAAATAGCTTATGAACATATGGTAAATTTTAAACGTTGAAATTTTGGGATTATAATAATAATTATTAATAATATTGATAAATATCCATATGAGTACTTATACAATTATTATAATAAACATAGCACGCAAGTATCGGTATTATATTACTTTTAACATTTTCTTATAATATTAATAAGTTATCATCGATTGTCATCGTATTTGTACGTATTTGTAAAATGTTCAATGATATGAATTATGACAAAAACCTTTTATACTACCTACACTTTATACTTCATAGGTAGACGGTAGGTAGGTGGTACCTACCTATAATTTTAGTTATCTTAATTCTAATTTTATTTTTAATTGTGTTCGATATAATTTGTGAATATTAATTTATCATAATAATTGAAGTAGGTAACTGGAACGTCATTTTTTCATTAATCATGTTTTACCAACAAGTAATAAAAATAAATACAATTATGTATGGGTACCTATAATATATTTTAGATTCTTTTTTATGTTATACCTACATACCTAATAACCAATTTACGATATAACCGATTGCGAAAAGTAAATTTATTTATTGTAGCCAAAATATACTTAAATAAATAATTTATTAGCGTTAATCTCAATAGAATTGTAAAATTCAACATTTCTATATATCTACATTATTTATACCATCAAATATATCCACCCAACGGCCGACTTTACTTATTTTTATATTTAAATTTTAAATATGTAGGTATAGATGTCTGATGTTGAGTATTATTATGATCTACAATGGCTTATTTCAATTTGTTGGTATTATAAGTTATAACTTAAGAAGTAAGTCTATAGTCAAATTCCAACTCGTCAAAAAATACATAGATAATATACTAATATATAGGTAGATTTTATCTTCCAAAGTAAATGTAGTAACGATATTATACATAGATAGTAAACATTGTTAGAAAAATTAAACGCTTTTTATATTACATCTTATAATATATGCAACATGCATGTGTATAAGTGTATTATAATTATATTTTTTATTTTATTAAGTAAAAATAATTAAAAATTTCAAAAACAATGTGTTGGTAATTCGATTGAATTGGAGGTGCAAAAATAATTACTAATAAGTAAAAAAATTACAAAACTTAAGAGTATTCCTAAGTGTTCGGAATTGTATTTGTATTTAAATACATTTAAGAAAAAGTATTCGAATACATATTCGAGATAGAAAAAAAAATATTCTGAAGGTTTAGCACCATTATAAAAGAAAATTGTCCGAAAAATAAGTTTTTTACATTAAGGCAATTTTATTTTTAGGTTTCGGCATTTTTAAATAGATTTAACTTATTTATCAGACGATATTTTACAAAAATTTCACGTGGTTCACTCGAAATTATTCTTCTCTTTGAATTTTGCAATTGACATCTATTCCCGTCAGTCGGAAATCCCGTACAGTGTACATTCCTCATCACTTTTCATTTTATTACATATGCCTACGTAATTTTACGTCACAAACTTTCCGTTATGAATTTCCATTCTGAAATTTAGAATTATGTGTCATTAACATGTTGACCTTAATAATTAGATGGCAAGCAAACCAAATCAACCGTTTTAATATAAATGTCTTATTCACGATAGGATTTTATAAATTTTGTAAGACATTTCCAGAATTCACAACGGAATGTGGAAGGGATTTCAGTTTGATTAAAAATACAATACGAGTACTTGTGTAACGGAACTACTTATAGCCAATTATAATCCATTATTAACATCAATGATACTCCATTAAATAAATAAGATCCAGACTTTTATAGATATTGACAAATAAGCTATATGTACAGTGTTTTATGTGTTCCGATATTGTTAAAATACCTGTAAAATGTTCGTAAGACCATATTTTACAAAAAAAATTAATTTTATTCTAGATAATATTCTTCTTTTCAAGTTTGTTTATAAGTATTAAAATTCTACATTTTATAAAACTATATAATATTTATATAATATTAATTATATTATATTAAAATTATAATATATTTAATTATAATTATATATTTATATAATTTATATAATACTAAATTATATAAAAATTATTAGTTCAGCATAGTGTAATTTTGCTCTATTACCTGTTACATATAAAGTATAAAAGCAAATTTAAAACAGATGTCGTCTTTTTAATACCCATATAAAAATTTTCAATATTTACATTTTCTCGTCACAAATGCTAAACAAAAATATTCAAACACTTAAAACGTACAATGTACCTAATACATCTAAAATAAATACATTTAACAGTTATTATCAATAATAATTATGTAACAAAATGTATTGTTATATGTTTTCAGAAAAACGCAGGATCACCTACTAGCAAAGGTGGGCATTAACTAGTTAAAAAGCTTATTATTAATTGACTTTTTAACTCAACTAGTTAATTAATTTGTCCATTAAGTAAATAACTTAACTAGTTTAAACTATCATTCAACTTGACTTTTATTTGTTAATGTATATATAATCATTTAGTTAAGTTAACAAGTAAAAGACGAAATTCTTGCTAATCATTACCTACCTATTTAAAATTTTAATATTCATACAAATGTACAATAGTACTCGTGTGAATCGCAATATTAACTTATTTTTATCATAATAATTCAATAATCCAAAGTTCAGATTTTGTTTATTTTCACAATAATTACTTCTGTTAATTTACGATAATCGACATCGTTTAATATTTGTAATTAATTATGCCGATTTCAGGATAACTATCATATTTTTTATTCTATTGTTTGTTTGATTTTAAATTATTTTAAATTTCATATCACCCATATATGATTGTGGTTATCAGTGTCTGACTGGCTCGAACGGCTAATCGACGATCGCGGACTGGGCCGTCGTCTAATCTTAAACCCCCTAGGCCCCCTCGCTCATATTTATTGAATAATAAATATGTATTAATAAATCTAAAGACCCAATATTGATTTACTACATTTTACTGAATTTAGTAAAAAATAGACTATTATTATTCTTATTTTGCAACCATAGTATAAAATTCTAAACGATTGATCTGTTTAATATACAGGCCTGTAAAATAGTATTTAAATTTTCCTGTAAAGTATGTATTAAGTTTTTGGAAAAAATGTTTATCAAAATGTATTTTATAGTACGTGGATAAATTAAATATTTATTTAAAAATCGCCCAGGATCAATATACATGTAAATATCTATTATATGTTCCTTTATCACCAAAATGTATAATATTCCAAGTTTTATATACTTATTAGACTAATTGAATATGTTCCATTTAAAGCGAATTTCAAATTGACACAATCTACACAGATTTAAGTAAAGCCTTTGACAAAGTAAACCATGAATTGCTTATATATAAGTTAAAAAGTTTTGGGCTATACAGTAATTTTCTAAATTGGATGATTTCCTACCTAACAGATAAAAGTCAGTTAGTTAAATTGTCAAGTTCGTTATCCGAACTTATTTCAGTAAAATCTGGTGTTCCCCAAGGCTCGCACTCAGGGCTCTTATTGTTTAATCTCCAATCAAATTTAGATAATCTTAGAATATGGTGTCATTATAATTTTTATCAGTAAATATTAATAAGTGTAACGTTATTTCTTTTACCAAAACCAAAAAAATCTTATAATTTTTCAACTATACAATAAACGATATTATTATTAATCGAGTTGAATCAATTAGAGATTTAGGTATTCACTTTTCCAGTAATTTGTCTTTCATTATTAACACCAATATAGTTATTAATAAAGCGTTCAAAATGTTAGGCTTCATGTTAAGAAATAGTAAATACTAGGGAATTTAAAAATGTTAATACTCTAAAAAATGCTCTATGGATCCCTTGTTAGGTCTAATATAGAGTTTGGTTCATTATCTGGGGTCAAAATTCAATAGATATAATCTTATGGATAATGTCCAATATAAATTTCTAAAGTCAATTGCTTTTCGTTTAAATTTGCCTATTTCTAGAGACTCATTTGCTTTAATTTCAAATGCTATTAATATTCAGCCATATGCGGTTAGACGTAAGTTATCAGATGTCTTATTTATATTTGATTTCTTAAATAATAATATTGAATGTTCCAATTTTTAAGCATGATTGGTATTTGTACACATAATTATTCAATTAGAAATTCGAACTTATTTTTTGTATACCTTTCTATAAAAACAAAATATATACTGATTCATTTTTCCCGAGTGCGCTTTCATTATTGAATCAAATTTGTAATGATGTTGATTTTTTTCATATTTCTCGTGAATCTTTTAGAATGATAGCTTTATCTATACTTTTAAAATGAATTTTTCATTTTTATTATATTGTGCATTACTTATACTGTGTATTATTTTTTTATTTAAAACGTATATTATATTTTGGCCGTCACGATGATTGTATTGTAATTTATTGTAAATGGCTTGTCCCGTAAAATGTTAAATAAATAAATAATATAATATCGAATATTATTGAACAGTTAAATTAAATATATACATTTTAACATTACATAATTTTTGTATTAAATAGGAAATCGATGCCTGTAAAGAATTAAAACGTAATTTGTTACACTGGGAAAGTTTTAGTTATGTTATTTAGATTGTAACAGAAGAGAAGAATGTATTGGTTTAAGATAATCTTTTTTTTTATGCCTTAATACATTATTCGGATAGGAGGAATCAAGCTGGAGTTTTGGAATAAATAGCTTTTTTAATGGCAAATTGATTCTATAGTTGGTACCTTTTTTGAAGAGGTCATTTTTTGTTTTCCCAATAGTTTTATTCAATTTAAAGAAAATAACCTATATAACGGAAATATTTTATAAATGCAGAAGAAATAATAGAATAACAAATAAAATATTTATGGTCGCCGAACTTTTCTCAAAGTTGTCTTTCGCATGCATTGGTTTATTTTTTATTTCAAATTTCAAATATTAATAATACAATACTCTGAGGATCAAAGGGACGAAGGACCAATTTCCACTATATGTATATAACGACTTTGTTTACCAATTTTATATTTTTTCTTAGAGCTTAGAATTTATATTAATATATAATTACAATAAAAACAGTTGTTCCATCATCCCTTTAGTCCTTGGACGGGTTAGTGTGTTATTGTAATTGTTTTAGATTTGAAAGCAAAGATAAATCATTACATATATTTCGGTTGAAAAAGTAAAATACTCGTATTAAAAATGCAAAATAAATACTTAACACTCGTTACTTTTATACAACTGTTAAATAAATCAGCAACATCATCACAAAGATGTAAATCTAAAATAACATTGATTAATTTATTAGTATTACAATGATGATATGTTTTATTTTTATTTATGTATATAAAAATATTTGTAGGTGTAGCTACTTGAAAATTTCAATATATACATAAGTACTATATTATATTACAATATGCAGTGCGTTCACACTTCAAGGCAATACTAAATACATTAAATACATCAACCAGATAGCCTTGAATATATTGTCATGGGAGTTTTGAAGGAAAGACCTAGAAGTTGTCGGAACACAGATTTTGGGATTTCGGAAAAATTTGTAATTCCCAAAACACTTTTGATGAACCAACACATATACCTAAATATATATATATTTTAAACAACGTCCCCTATATTTTGCATCGCATTTGGAAAGCCCCAATGTTATTTAAGTCATAACTCTACCATATGCTTGTAACATGTGCTAATCAATTTTTCAAATTTGAAATTTTCACGTAATTTTGAATATATTTCTTTTATATATAATTTGATAAATGTATATGAAAAACTTTTACACGACTTTGTGTGTATTTTTTAATTGTATGTAAGCTTCAAAACACCACACATTAAAAATGGTTTTTTTTATAGACAATCCTAACCTTCCAAAAGTGTTACCATATACAATTTTCTCAAATCATCAAAACAATAATTTAGTCAAGTACAGTGCCAAAAAGATCCGTTCAATATATAGTTATTATCTATAAGTTTTTTTAAAATGACATTAAACTCATAATCAAGGTTTGCAAACTTTATCATAACGTTAAATTTGCAAAAAACAATTTAAATGAATACCGAAAAACGTAACGGAAAACAATAAACACTAATTTTAAATTATTACAAAATAAAACGTATTATTAAACGAAATAATGTATAAACATCATAATATTAAAAAACGAAAAAATTGAATAACGTTGTCTTCATGGTTAAAATATACTAGGTTATTACAGATATATCCCCACTCTAACGTTTTTTCAAATATAGGAAATAAAATGACAGCGTAAGGAGACATTGTATTGAGCAGTATGGATATGTTTCATATGAGTGTACCCTTACGCCGCCATTTTATTTATATTTGATAACGATTTGGACTATTTGCAATAACCTGGTATATTTCAACCATGGTTATTTTAATGTTATTTCCAATTTACTACGGAAAAATGCGAGTCTGTGTGTTTCGATTATTGTAGTTCTATAATAGAGTATTTTTTTAGTTACGAAAAGACAAATAAAAGTATTTAGGTACTCATCTTCAAAACTTTTCCCGGATTAATTTTGAGAAAAATATAAGTACTGATTTTTTTTTTTATTATTATTGTGTTATTATGTAGATATATGTATATTTTAATAAAGTTTGTTATCTGTATGAAAATAGTATATAGTACACAGGTAATACGAAAATATAATTTTATCATGTGTAACCATTATTATTGTATATTGATATAAAAATGTATTTGGAACTTGAAATGTTAAAGTTGTAATTGTATCTTCTTCTTCTCCTTCGCCTTCTCTCTCAACTATTTGGAGTCGGCAAGTTGTAATTGTATCCACGTGTATATTGTACAGTACAAGACCACACGGCACAACCCTTGTCAACAGTCGCGATTATGCGATCGTAATATACTTAAATATAAAAATTTATATTTTTCTTCGAATTTAAACAATACTAACAATATACAAAATATAATAAATATATTTTAAAATGTATAATAAACAATATACATTTATCTACTCAAAAAACATAATCCAATAAAATAAAAATAACCTATGACTAGTATTATATTATATTATATTAGTAAATTTACCTAATGCCTAATTTGTATATTTGATTGGTATATTCAAATTAATTATGTTGTTAAAACTTGAAAATATTGTCCTTTTAAGGGAAATGTTATTTGTCTATTTACTTGTTATGTTTAAGACGAATACATTTCATCTATAGGCATAAAACATGAACGAAACAAAGTAAATTACACTTAGTATAATAAAACATTATTTTATTTTGAATTTGCAAAAGCATTTTACTTTCAATACGTTAAATAATTATAAGTACATGATTGTAAAAATTATTCAAAGATAATGTCTCCTTGAGAGAACGTCAACTGATCTGCAAGGTAATATTGATATTATATCAGAATGTTTAGAAAATTTTGCAGCTTAAGAAAAATGTAAAATCAAAAACTAAGAAGGATAAATATTAGGAATTTTTATAATATATAATTTTCGATTACTTGACATCTTTGAGAAAGACGTATAGAATAGGAATATAATATATATACCATGTTAAACGCTAAAGCTTAATAATATTAAAAAACATTATAACGATAAACATTTTTTTTTTTCAAATAAAAGCCTTTCTTATAATTGCATATACGTGCTCATGAGGATTGTCTTTATTTTTAATAAATTATGTATTGGTTTTAAAATAATATATATTTTTATTTATATTTTCTATGTCTAAAAAAGAATATAAGTAGACGTACTCCGATTGTTACATTCAAAAATTGTAGATATTATTATTATTATTATTATTGTTTTTTTTTTTTTTTTTTTTTTTGATAATAAGTTACGAAAATATCAAGTTGTATGATTGTCCTATTTATCTATTTATTTTATTTTCTAATTATCTAAAATAATTAATTTTTCAGACACACTGAATTTAAAAATAGTCACATTAATCAATGATATTGTTATTATAGTTACAAAAATAGAGATAGATTATAATTTGCAAAATTTTGAAAAACCCGTACAACAATTAATTGAACGCATAAAAAAAACCACTTGGCAATGGCGTAGTGCCGGAGTGGGGACTATACATTAAATATATGACA
The DNA here is from genome assembly GCA_025469235.1 of Pemphigus obesinymphae. Taxonomy (NCBI): domain Eukaryota; kingdom Metazoa; phylum Arthropoda; class Insecta; order Hemiptera; family Aphididae; genus Pemphigus; species Pemphigus obesinymphae. The sequence continues at coordinate 59,075 of JAIPRL010000803.1, read as the reverse complement.
TAGTCGTATATAATATACATCGATAAATTGGGAACATTTTAGTTGAGGAAAAATGTATTTGGAAAAATTACTTATTAGGAAAATCATCATACGTAATTGTCGTAATACACATCATAAACGTATAATATGCATGACGTCACGACGTTATGTCTGATTCTATTACGTGTAATAAGACGTCCGTTGAGTCGTTCGTATTTGAGTTCAAGGCCGGCGGAAGGGCGATGCGGACCGAAGCAGTAGCTAAGGGCCCCGCGCCATATGAAGGCTATGAACATGCATTTTGTTGAGAAGAAAAACACGGCATTTTTTATTTATTCCCTTTTACGCGTGATTTTCGCCATAATATTATTCAAAAGGTAGGTATTTCATCTTGCCTAACATAACAAAGTTTAAAAAAAATTTAGAGCTCCGAAAAATGAATTTGATTGGGGCCCTCCGATTCGTAATGCCACCCCTGTTTGAATCGACTCGTCGTTACCTATAGCACTGTATATTTTCGCCGATATCCCGATTCACGGCCTAGTTAAGAGGATTGGCCGATCGATTTCCCGTCTCGTTCCAGCACACGCATACCATAAAATTGTATACGTTATTCTATTTGGATTCGACGTTTAACCACAATTCGGTTTGGGTTCGCGTATGACATTAAAAACAATAGTTTGTTCGGATTCGGGTTTGAGTTCGTCTTTACCGCTAATCTTTATAGTTTACAAAAATATACAATGAAATTCAATTATACACAGTATTGACCGAATATTTAATCGTGAAATTTCTTTAGTGTACAATCACCGATTTAAATCAATGCATCAGACCAGTGGCGCAACCAGGACATTTTTTTTTTTTTTGGGGGGGGGGGTTAATATATATATACACTAGATAATACGAATAAATGCTATATAGTAGAAACATACTACATACCTATCTACATATTATAATAATATAATATGTGCTTCAAATATCGTACACATTACAATTTACATCATCATTTTGTATCATATTTAAATAATTTATTAATAAATTTAAATGTTTATTGTAGGTACATTATTACCGACACCATCATTTGGAATAAAAAAATATGCAAGTTTTGCAGTATGCACCATTATGCTCAATTGAGTAATAAAACCGCTTGAATTTAGAAAGCCAAGCACATTGCAATTTTTCTTTACAGTTTTAGGAAATTCATCATTTAAAGGAGGATATTTAAGTTTGTCCAATGCTGTTATTTTTTCTTCATAAGATAACTAAAAATTAAAAAGCGCTAAGTATAAGCTAAATTATAATAAATACAGTTCAGCTACCGAGCAATTGTACCTATTCACTTTTTAACATTATCATGTATTAATAATATACATAATATAATATGTAGACATGTAGTAATATGTAATAAAATTGGTAGAAAAAATAATATTGTTAAACTTCAAATGCTAATGACTCAAATACTAAATATGATCAACAATATCTGATTGTTGATATCGTCGATGCATAAGTTCCAGAAAAAAATGAAAAATTGCTTGATAGCTAAACTGCATTTTCAATCTAAATTATTGAGTTTAGTAGTACAGTATGTAGGTACCTACTTACTGTCTTTCTGATATAGAATGATATGCATGTATCTGGTATATGAATGGCATTATGCTTTTTATTTATATTTTCAAATACTATAGGCACCTACTATTGCTCACCTAGTTTATAGCAATAAGCAAATATTAATTTTAAGCGTGCATTAATATACAAAAGGAACCACATCATGTAAAGCACTCATAATCTGCAGTTAGGGATGAGAAGTATTTGTAATATAATTGTATCTTGTACACTTTTAAATACTTTCTACGTATAGGTATATTATATACATATAAATATATATATTTTTTTAAAACCGTTAAAAATTGTGGTTTATAAAAATGTATTTATATTATTTAGTATGACAGTGCTCAAGTGTATTTTAATGATAAATGAGATAATTATATTATTTAGTTGGGTAGATACCGGCAAATAATAAAAAAAATATAGAAAAAAAATTTAATTTGTATACTTACAACCGTGGATACAGAACTACTTTCAATTTCACTAGTATTATCCTTGCTTGATTTTGGTCACAAAAAAATATTCATCAATTTTTCTCTTTGCGTTACTATAAATTAATAATACAACATACCTATATATTCAAACTCAAAATAAAGTGAGCACAAAACAAATTTACTTATTGCCGTTCGTTTTGACTTAAAATTAAAATAATTGAAATTATAAAAAAGAAAACACAATTAATAACAATACAATTAAAAAAAAAGCAAATTATCAAATGATAAACACAAGTCACGCGTTAAATACTTTTCAACGTTAAATAGTACTTATATAAAACAAATTGTTATCATAGATCCAAAAATATACCATCATACTCTATGGACCATACCGGGTTTAGTGTTTATTACTGTTAAATCTTAAATATGGAGGCATATAAACTATTTGTGTCTGCATCGACAGTGTTTACCATACCTATAGTGAAATACCATTGTTGTGACCATGGTTTAGAATACTTACAATATTTTAAACCCTGGTTGTGACTCGCGGAGTAAATATGAGTTTATATAATATCAATTATATTCACTTAACAGTTATCAGTAATTCAATTATTATAATATTTTCAATAGGTGTAATTATTATCACACACATAGAATAAACTATTTATTATTTAAGCCAATATTTCTACATTTTACATATAAAGAAAGAAAAAATGTGGGGGGGGATGTAACCCCCAAACCTCCCTGGTCGCTCCACTGCATCAGACTGTTTTAATTTTGAGCAAATGCAGATTGCATTTTGTGATAAATGAAAACCATATTTACACGTGAACAAATTGTAATAATCGTAATAATATTTCATTTACTTAAGAGAACGATACCTGACCCAGTTGTCTTTGTCTAATACTCTTGCAACATAGTCAAATCGGGGTTTGTATTTCTAATTTTATGTACTTAGTCCTCCATATTTGTTTTGGTTTTTCTGGAATTTATAAATTCCAAAATTGGATTTACAATTATTTACAATTTATCTGAAGTCAGTTGGTTAAAATGGGTTAAAAATTGGTTAAACTTTATGTACGTCATAAGAAGTTATCTTAATTAATACCTAATACAGTAATACACAATATATAGGTTTTTTGCTTATGATACTGATTATTTTTATAAAGCGATTTATCAGTTATTGGGAACATTTGACGAATGACCCTTTTTTTGCTTATTAATTCAATTTTTTAAATTATTTTCACATCACTACTTCCTTCTCCACCTTAAACAATCTACAAGATAAAGAATGACTCCATTCCATATATTATTAAAATATGATCTTATACTTATATGATAATACATATAACACATCTAGGCACAAGCATAACATAAAATAACAGATCTATATCTAACGAAACTGGCATGCATTACATATAAGCATTTATCGTTTTAGCCAAAATTACCTAATAAATTTATAATTTTAAAACTCAAAATTAAAAAATTAAAAAATATACAAGGTAAATTGTGATCAACAAATAATTATACAAAATCATATAAATATAGGTATCATTTAATTAAATTTTTACTATCAATAGGCATACAAACATAGGTTTTATAAATTTCGTACAAATATATTATTCATATATCTACACTTTTAAATTTTACGCTTCTAATTCGCAGTTTCGATATTTCATCATTCCATGTAGGTGCCCATTTATTCACATCTTTCCAAAAATTCAACATGGCCTGAAAATACCAAATAAATTGTTTAAAATATATGTATAGGTATGTTTTACGCTTAGTGTAAAATAAATAATTATACCAACCTTGCTATTGTAGTTTTGCCATGGTTTTAAATGGCCGTTACTTAAACATTTGTCAGGGAAATTTTTCATGCCACCAGCTGACACACTAAGTGCTAAATAGTTCTAGATAAGTAGAAATTTCAATTATTATAACTGACATGTATATAATATATAGTAAACAAAATTTATACTTTAGAATGAAATAAAACTTGAAGTAATTCTGGTGAATTCAGTGTGTGTCCTTGTCCGTCGATTTTGAAAATAACCGTTCCAGGTCTCCAAAATAATTGAAATGTATGAAAATCTTCAGACCAACTTCTTGGCGCGGTCACCACCTCTAAACTCGAATTTATATGATATTGATCATCGAGTTGCAATCCGTGTTTTAAGGTATTTGTACTTTCATCATCCCCATTACAGTTTAAATTAGCATTACCTTTCACCAACATTACTAATTTATTTCTATCATTATCTTTACTAACCAATGCAAATTCTAATAAGTACAAAATCAAAACAATAGTTATCATTATACTTCACGACTAAATCGAAAACAATTAATTAAAACTAATTTGATAAATGCCAGTAATAAGTAATTGTAATGTAGTATTTACCTGTCACTAGCCAATCTCCCGTTGGTAATTTAGCTTCTACTTCAATTTCTCCATAACGGAAAAACAAATTATTTTTCGTGCTTATTTTCGCTGACATTACAGGAGGTATTATATTAAATGATTGTGCAGTGTGAGTACATTTACCAAAACTGTCGTTTTTTGTACACCTGACGAACAACACAATATATTACAAATAGTTAATTTTCTATTTACGATAAAAATTTGAATTATACCCATTTAATTTTAAAGAACCTTTCGTAACAAATTCTTTATCTGTTAGAATTGTAGGCTTGATTATTAGTTCATTATTTTCGACGTATACGTTACTTTCAGAATTATTATAGAAATTGAACTCAAAATCCTAAAATCAATATTCAATGAAATAAATTAAACAATTATAGGTATACCACTAGAAATGTTTGCATATTGATTTCAGCATAAAGGTACAGCTAGAGTAGAGTTGCCATATGCCCCGGTTTAACCGGGACATTACCGGGTTTTGAGCATTGCGTCCCGGGTTCCCGAAAAAGCATTTCGGGACGGCTAATTGTCCCGGAATCCAACTTCAAGATATTTAATATTAACATTTTTCAACTTTTACTATAGAAAATTATGTTTAACAATTATATAATTGATAGAATTACATATCTATTTTCACATAGCCATGGATATTATACATACTTACTCTATAATATTCAGTTATTATTTGGAATTATATAAAAAAAATTTTAATAAATATTAATTTTATAAATTTAATTTTAATGTTAATAAGTATCATCAAACATTTTTTAGAACAATTTAAAATATTTGAAAATTGTTTAAAGAACAAAATATCAAATGCAAAACAATTACTCTTGAAGATCTTTCGTTATCACTTATTAACTTTTACACATTTTAATAAACTTAATATAAAAACAATATAGATGGACGTTTAATTTTATTTTACTTAGCCTGATTCAAATACAGCAGTAGAACACGTATTCTGAATAATGAATATTGAGAGTACTATAAAATGGACAATTTGGAAGTTATGGATGACATTTGACATATTTACAGTAGTTAGTAATAATAATGGAATAATAATCAAACTAAGTTTTGACAACTATATTAAATTTTTGAAACTTGTTTTTTGTTTTAAAGATAAAAATAAATAAAAAGTCAAATAATTAAAAAACTCTAACTCTTTAAAGAACTTTTCTGACCAAATATTTGATCGGATTTTAGGATCACGTGTCTGATTAGATCAAGTCTTCAGGTAGAAAAGTTTTTAACAGAAATAATAAAACATTTTATGTAGAGTAAATCAAGAAAAATGTGTTACGTATTTGGATAGTGGAACTTTTGCTTAAAACTATAATATATTTTATTTTGTGTCCCTGTTTATTCAAAATAAAATATAGCAGCCCTAACATAGAGTAGAAATATGAGCCAAATACAATACCTAACTAACTTTTGTTCTATTCAAAACAATAATAATAATAAAATAAAAATAAAACAAAAATATTACACTGTTGCGCAATAATTAAAATTGTAGAAACTTCAAAACTTACAATATAAAATTAAAATTGTATGCTTTTTTTAAATTAAAATCGATCATTTTGTAAATTTATTTATTTTATTTTTAATTTATTTATCTGGTTAATTTTTAGTAATTTATGAAAATGTGAATAACGTTTTTCACTTATATAATGTTTTTCGTGTGGATTTAATGTTAATAATAACATTTTGTACCATTCACGGGAAAAAACGAACCAATATCAGATATTAATTTTCATAAACTTTAAAAAATTATGAATAAGAAATTACTGAACCTTAGTAAAAAATTTTAACGTTACATTTTTCTAAAAGTCAAATTTAAAACTCGCTATTTTGGATATTTTTTTAAAAAAATGTCATTTTAATTTCCTAATAATTTTAATAAAATTAATAATACTTCAGTTATAGTAATGATTATTTTTTAAATACATTTTATAATATTATATAAGGAAAAATTCATTGCATTTGTCAGATCATTTTATTACATCCTGCATAACTTATATAGATATTCATGAAATTCACAACTTGCAATTTTGTACTAATCCTATGCATTCATTATATTTTGTTGAACCTTTAAATTTAATACGTTTAAAAATTTTAGATTAATTATAATTTATAAACAGAACCGTAATAGCATTTTATTTTTAAATATACATAATGGATTTTTATCAGTAAATACAATAATATTATACTTTGTGTTTATTAGTATTTTTTATTGATAAAATTTATTTTTATAAACGCATAACTATAGAAATTCGAATAGTTTATAACCGTTTATAGATAAAAAAATATATATAAACAGATATTTCTCATAATTCCATTCGTAAATAATTCATTGGAAATAATTCCAGAAAATAGTATTGCATTATGTCGAACTTTAAATTTTGAAATCAGTAATTCTAAAATATTTTTAATTCTATTTTGACTATTTAAACTTATTAAATAGATAGTCAATTCCTATATAAAATGCATAAATAATTATATAAAAAAAATTTATTTAAACAATATTTAGAAATAGAGTAGGCAAAAATTCCTTAGTATAATTAGTATAATATTAAATATTTTAGAAATATTTGGAGGTATATTCTCATATAAAAAAATACAATTTATTATATTTAATTATGTTTTAAAAATTTTCACTAATCAATACGTCTTATGAAAAGTCAAAAATATTTCGACTAGAATCTCTTAATATTTTTCATATGAATTCCAGTCGCCTGTTTACCTATAGTGTTGTCAATAGACGAAATCTCATTTTATTTCTAAATTAAATAACTTTGTAACCTCATTTTAAATAAGTAAAGGATTGAGTGAATAAAGGTGTTAATTAACATTTTTAATACTTTCTAGAAAGCCAAAAACTAGAAAATAAATTTCGAAACTTTTGGAACATTTTATAATTTTACACTATATTATAACATACCATACTTACATCACACTTATATTAAAAGTGGAAGACATTTTTAAAATTTTACTTAATTTCATTGTCAACAAATGATTACAATCGGTTTTATTTTAATAATATAAATTATACATAAATGATACCTAAAATTAAAGTTCTTATATTAATTAATATACTACAGAGAAAAAATAATGCAAAATCATAAAAATAATATAATAATATCACATTATCACTGACAATGCATAAAGAGGGCCATTTTGCAATTGTGTATATTAACACCTTGAAATAAAATTAATATAATAATAGCATAATAATATTAATACGATATATATATAGGGTATTGGAAATTATCCATTGGATCGTTCCGAAGAAATATTTATAAAAGAGGGTCCCAAAATAAAGTTAAAAAATAAAAAAAAGGTCATCAATTTTTTCTTTAATTTTCCGGCAAACCTACTACTAAATCACATACCTACTGACTAGATTCCAACATTACTTCAATCGACAAATTACTTCTCCAAAAAAGTAATTAACAAAATAAGGTCATGAACTTTTTTCACAAATTTTCCAATTAAGCCTCGACATTAAAAATTTACCAACTTATTGCCGACGGCCTTAATCTTCATCGACTTGAATAGTAATAATATTATTGAATAATACATTTATCAATTTTAACTATATTTCTATATAGGTACTCGTAAATAGTTTTATAATCGACCTCATATTTCAATGCAGAGTGTATTATATACAATTTTTTCATCCTTGTGATGAAAAAATAATTTCGGAAAAAATGTTAGCTAACACCTTTATGCACTTTTCACTTTATCCTTCAGATATAAAATATTTATCAATTATCATATAACACAATATAAAGTATATGCAATTTATATTAATTGGTTCCAAAAAGATTGCAAGCTCTTATAACGATTTAGTGTTATTACATTTATGATATTCCTGGTGTCCCATATTTTCATTTAAAATCAATAATATATTTCAAATATCACAAATTTTTGATTAATAAAAATTAATAAAAATGTATTCTGAAACTTTATATTACATACTGGTTCCTGTGGTATATATATTTCATGACTCCAATATGAATTTATATTTAAAAATTCATTATCTCCAGTATATAATGGTGGTTTATTTTTATTCACAGTTGGCCGGGGTGTATTTAAGTTAGGTGCGGGTGTATATATAGTTGGCTGTTGAGTAAGACTTAAGACTGGTTCAGGTGGATCAGTACTGTATGAAGATTCACCATTATTTGTCATACTATTTGGACCTATAAACATACATCAATACTTGTACATTTTATGAAACTATTTAAATGATAAGCGCAATTATTTACTTCCGAGGTTATATATCTGAATTTGATCATCTCCACCACATGTTTGACTTGAATCGCCTGAACACGTTATAACACACGCAGAATCATCTAATTTTTTATTGCGATTTGGTGGGATGTTACTACATAAACAATTCATACTAAAAATAAAAATAAATAAATAAATAAAGCTATTCAATACTATTATTATTTTTTTTTATTTAATGCAATACCCCATTACTCCTGCAAATAGATACGTAGCTTCATAACATATTGCAGAACATATACTAGGCGTATTAGTATTAGCAAGTTCGAATTTTTTTCTCTTGAATGAGTTATCCTGTGCGAAACAACCCACATATTGATAATCTATAGCAAAATCTGGGAAAATGATAATAACATATTTATTCTATTTTGTTTTTAAAAAATATATATTTAAAGTAGATTTATTTAAATTATGAATATGTATACTATATATATATAACTATAGAGCATATAATATGTATTATACGTTGCAATATAATAAAGTAACAGATGGATAATCATTGTTGATTTAAGTTTTATCTACTACAATTTGGCGATTTTCAACTTTACGATGGGGTAACCTATATTTAATATAAAAACATTAACCTAACTTTATATTGTTGAGTTAGTAAAATAATTATACCAAAAAATTAAGAATGATTTTACAAACATTAATTCTGTATCGATTTATTTGTATAAAGTCTATTATTATGAAATTTTATTAAATTATATAATAAAGACTATAATAATATGTATACCGGGTAATTTATTTTATCGTTTTTATTTATCTTTATTTTTTTATTTTTTTTTATTTTTTTTATTTTTTTTTGTTTGTTTGTAAATTTGAGATACTTATTTCATTCAATTTGTGTAAAAAGTTAGAATGTTTTACTATTTTTATAGTTGTTTTTTCTTTTTTTTTTTTTGTATTATACGCGAGTTTCTTAAATTAAACCTTTGACTTGATACTCCGGTGCTGAATACTTTTATAAAATAGTTGATGTATTAATATCTAACATTCAAAAAACATTCTGTTCTTAATTATCGTTTGAAGTTTAGAAAGACGGAGTACCCTGCATACTACAAAAAGTATTCGTCATGATATAAACTTTAAATTTTTATAAGTAATGTACTGCAGGTTCAATATTTGACATCAACCTTTTCCAAAAAATATTTCGTGATGAATTATCAAGTCAAAAATATATTTTTATTTACCTAATTTATACATTTTTTTATAATTTATATCTTAATAAAAGTACAAAATCAAAAAAAATAAAAAGAATAAAAATTTCTAACTTTTTACAAATACGTATTTAAATAAGTTTCTCAACATTCAAGTTTACAAAAAAAATTAATTAAAATTAAAACAATATATAATATTCACAACGAAAATTGAGAAAGCAAGAAATCACTCGGTATAGACATATTAATATTTCACTCAAAATTTCCAATTAAAATTATATATTATATTGACTCCAAATATTTTTTACTATCTATTAATTATTTATTATTATTAATTACCGTTTAATCCAGTTTCAAAAACTCCCATTCTCCAAGCACCACCACAAAATTGATTAGCATCACCCCTACATTTTGAATTACATTGTTTATCTTCCAATTTTGGATTTAAATTTTCATATGGTGGTTGGTTACCGCAATAACACTCGGTTATATATGTTACTCCTGAGTAAGGATACCCATTTTTGAAACAAAGATTTGAACAATATTCTGGGGTGTTTGTCATTATAAAAGATTTCGAAAAACTCGGAAATATCTTATTGTTTTGATTTTCTTCAAAACAACCTATATAATAATTTCCAACTTTATCCATTTTCAATTCCAGTCCAGTACTGTATACATTCATTGCATTTAAACCGCCACAAGTTTTTCTACTTTCACCAGCGCAAGGGATCGAACAAAAGTTATCCTCTGTTTTAGCACCAGTAAAAGGTTTCATAGAACTACATAAACATTCTTTCCTGTAATATAAATAATATTATTAAGATATCCATATGTACTAAAACTATCTAATTATTATTAAATACATTGAACAACTTAAATTTCAATATGTATATTACAATTGTTAACTATAACACCTATAATAAATTATTATTATAAGAGTTCAAACAAAAAATATCACTTAATCGTGGTTCTGTACTCTTGTGGGAATTATTCATATATACGTATATTCCGGAATTTGAGATCCCAGAACAGCACATAGTAAGTATCAACTATTTGAGCGTGTTGGACATACATTTTAAAGATTAACTGGATTAAATTCGTAAAATATACTGTCCCGTCAGTAAGAATAGACCGATAACTACTCCACAAATATAACTTAAATATATTTTAAGAAGTTCGAAGTTGAAAATTGTATTCATTTCTGCAGATATTAATTTTATTAAAAAAAACTTCAAATTTAAATTTAAACTATATATAAACTGATGATCAAATTCTATACGTACAACTCGTCAGTGTTGACCCTTATTTTTCAAATTTATAAGTATAATTAAGATTTCTAATAAATATAGAAAAACTATAATTTAAAAAAAATCATCCAGATACAGATGGTGGAAGTTGGACCATCTTCCTTTTGCTCCTCAGATAATCGAAAAATGACCTTTTCAAATTAGGTACCTACTAACTAAAACCAGTTTTCTAACAAAAACAACTCCTACTTGACTCCTTATAACCAAAAAAATGTATACAGACTATAAATTTGTGATATATCACATTTCGTTGCAAATTTAGTTTGTCAATCATTCGTCATTATGGCATCCGAGTGGAACGACGTACGCGTTTTAAGTTTAATTGGCGAATTTCAAAATTACCGTTGTTTTGAGTAATATAATTTCTTTCTATAAAATGATTCCGATTAAAGTTTCAGAATTTGGTGTATATACTTTACTAATACTTTCGGTTATACTCAGAATATTTTAACAACATGGATCAAAACTCGTAATATTTTTATCGCTAACTGACAACAAAAATAAAACATACAGTAAAACAAATTTATTCCTCACTTCACTCAGAACCTAAAATATAATTTTTAACTGTCGATTTTTTAATTATAGTTAAAGTAATATACTAACCTTATATTAAATGTATTTAAATAATAAAATAAATTACCATTATTTTAACTTAAATACCTCCAAATCTATCATTTTGTTGAAAAAATTTTACTGCTTATAAAAATAACTGTGACTAACGATTTTTTGAAATAGGTAATTCAAACAATATACGTTATTTGCCATGTTTTAAATTTTTTAAATGTTTCAAAATATGACCTCCTTAAAGTGCCAACAAGATGGAAATTTGCAACGTACTGATCAGAGTACTTTCTCTTATAGAAAAAAATGTATACAGACATAAAAGAAATACACATCATTGTAAAACAAATATATTCTCAATTAGCTTAGAGTCTAAAATTAAAACATATAAGTTATTTTAAATTAAACTATGTAAATAGACTTACGATGATATAAGTGCTGCATATTGAAACTTTCTTGCGTAACAACCTTGTACACAATTTTGTGGAGTGAGACGGGGAGAACTTATTTTCCAACCATTTAATAATGGATGTCTCTTTGAACTCTTAAAGCATCCAATATAACTCATTAACATTCCCCCTCGTGGATCTAAATTTTTTCAATTACCGATAAATAAGAGCTATTATTTCATCATTCGTATTATTGTTATCTTACCTGAATATATAGTACTATAAACGTTTTGTGATGTTCCACCACCACAAGATTCAGATGGATTTTCTGAACATAAAGTATTACAGTCACTTTGGCTTTTCATTAAATTATAATCAGGTTCATTTGAATAACACTCGCAGACACTTCTACAATTCATTAGGCACAGAATATATTTAATCAGAAAAGACACTTTGAACGCAATCAAAAAAGTGGCAGCCATTTTCTCATTTAGCAGTGCATATATATCAGTTATCGGTATTGATTTAAGTATTGTATTATTTTATCATGCAATTTTCAGGTAAGATATTAATGCTACAAACGTATATCCCTATAAACATACAATTTACGTTATCCAACATTTGTAAATTGTGATATATGTCAATAATATTGTCCGTTATGATATTAAATGTTCTGTAAAATTTTGTAACAATAAAGTGTCTGAAAATCGTATTTTATGAAGAAATATTGAAAAAATATTATATATTATCTTAGGTATACATAATTCATAATCATGTAAAATTGTAATCTCGCTGCCGCGTCTTAATATTTCAACATTATAAATTAAAATATGTTAGTTTATATAACATGGTCTTACTGATTGTTTTATGAAAAAATGGCCACCACGCTTTCTATGATAAATATATTAACAGTGTTAATTTTTAATAGTGCCAAAATCTGCATTAGGTACATAGTATTAACATTTGAAGATTAAAATAAATAAATATAAATGAATACCCTTTAACGGAAGCATATTTAAGTTGTTGAGTATTACAAAGATTCATGCATCGTTTAGGGCTATTATTATTTCCCATCTGATATGATAAATATTTTCCTTTAACTTTTCTTTCGTCTCCAAAGCATCCGATATACTTTTTTGGTTCATAGTCTATAAAAAAATATCATTATACTTTTATTTAACTATTTTTATTATTATAATTTATAATGTACAAAAAACAATAACCAGTGATTCCTGTGGAATAAATTCCCATCTTCCATCCTCCGCCACAAAACTGTTTCCTATCACCACTACAAGGAGAATTACAATTCTTTTCATCGACTTTCGATGATTTTGATGGTTGTTGATTTCCGCACCAACATTGTGATCTATATTTAAACCATTCGTTTTATCAATAGTATTGTACCATTTTCACTTAAAAAATAATTAATAATAATATTCAATAAATAAATAAAGCAAAAATAAACTTACTATGAATTAGGTACTATGCTTTAATTATATTTTTTGCAACTATAAGGTTGTGGTTGACGCTTTAAATATATTATTATAGAATCAAAGTAATCTAAATTATTTACCCAGCTGTAACACCAAAATATAAATATCCCATGCTGAAACATATTTCTGAGCATGTCTTAGGAGTATTATTGTTTTGAGATATTGTTGGCCCTTTTAATAAACGATTTTCTTCATCTTTTGGGGTTTCTGAATAACATCCTAAATAAATTGGTATTGGATAACCACCGTGTTTTAGAAAATTACCAAATTCTGAAAACAAAAAAATATTAATTTATTAACGATACTCACCTATATAGGGCATTTGATAATATATGATAACATTCTCATAATTATTTTTCAAATCATAAGATTACAAGTTTTATAAATAAATAAATAATAATATACATTTTTCGGAAGAAAGGATCAGTGTTTTAACTAATTTGGCGTTAAAAATACAACGAAGTTTCTATGGCACAGATAGAGATAACTAGTGGAGGGCTTAAACCACACAAAATAGTTTGCTCATAGCTTACAGTATAAGGAAAATTTTACATATACAGATGGTTAAATCAGGTTAATCATCTTTTCGGTCCTCAAATAATCTTGTAAAATAAAGAAAAAACTAATTTATAGTAAATTTTAACTCTCTAAAATGATCAGATATATTATTTAATTATAATTAAATCACCAAAATCAATAAATTGATCGTTATTTTACATTTATATCATAAATATCACGAAAAGACTTGAAAATGTCATATACAATACACATAAAAAGAATCTGTTTTAAGATGTTTGAAATATAATAAGACAACAACTAATGACATAAATTTATTACATAAAAACATTAAAAACCCAAGGAATAATTAAGTGTAATATGTCTCTCAACAGCTCAAAAATGGCGATACATTGCTGGATCAAATTTTTAGTCCCTATTTAAAATAATTACGTAATTAAAAACATTTTATTTAGCCTCGTATACTCATATATAGAAACTTAAAACTAATGAAAATTGTAAACGAATTGTTGCAGATTGATAGACGGACGATAGGAAAATCATACTCGTCAGGTTTTTTAAATGTCCTGGTTTTTATCTCCAATTCTCTATTAATTATATGACTAAAACGTTCTAAAGACTGTTAATTTAGAGTAACCATACGTCCGTTTAATACGGGATTGTCCCACTTTTTAGAATTACATCCCGTTGTTTCAACAAACCTCCGAAGGGACTCTTATTATCCCATTTTTTAAAGTATAGGTTTATTTCACTTTTTATTAATTTAAATATCTATTTCAATGTATGAAATAGTAAAACATTTGAAAGTTAACATTTTTATTCACTAGATTTTTATAAAAATTAAAATTGTAGATAATGTGGCCAAAAAATCAAAAAAGTTGACACATTTTTATAGTTTATGGAAAAATTATCTCTTATTGCTTATTGACTGTTTTTTATGGTGATTTCTCGATTTTGGAATAAATATACACGAAAGACATTTTTTTTAACCTATTTACATTATCTATACAATTATTTTCAACCAATATAATAAAATTAGAATAGTGACACAATGACTGGATTAGTTGAGAGGAGGGGTGGACAAAATGTCCCGATTTTTTATTTTTTAAATATAGTCATCCTAGATTAATTATGAAATCAACATTCTTCTTATTAACTATGTACAATAACAGTAAATCGATAAGACAAGCGAACTAATGAATACAACAGAATTATATGTAAATATATGTGTATTGGAAAACAAATGGGGATCAAAAAATTCCTTTTTTAATTTACTAACTATAGATAAAACTTACCTAAAATCTCTCTCATTCTTACCCCAAAATATGTATAAAATAAAAAAAAATATAAGTACGTCATTGTAAATACAATACGATGTAATGGAGTGCAGTATGACAACATACTGCACGGAAAAAAACATTGGTAATATTGATAAATATACTATTTCAATCAACAAAATTATTGTCACTATACACCTGATAAACATTTTGCTCATTTAAAATATGGTGTATTTGCTCATTTTTTTATACCTACTATCATACAAAGTAAAGAATTTAAAAAAACACTGTCATGTATGACAAATTAACTGTTGGTAGGATAAAATAATTAATGTTTAAATAAAATGTATATCAAAATGATACAGTTTTTTTTTACTATAGATAATGTAATAGATGTAATTAATGGTAGTGTTGTGAAC
The DNA here is from genome assembly GCA_025469235.1 of Pemphigus obesinymphae. Classification (NCBI taxonomy): domain Eukaryota; kingdom Metazoa; phylum Arthropoda; class Insecta; order Hemiptera; family Aphididae; genus Pemphigus; species Pemphigus obesinymphae. The sequence continues at coordinate 43,223 of JAIPRL010000803.1, read as the reverse complement.
TACTGACAAATATAATTATTTGAGATTTAAACCGTATTTTTTTTTTGTGAATTAATATTAATAGGTATGAAATATTTTAGTTTAAATGTAAAAATGTCTTTATATTCATATTTTTTATTTTACATCAAATAATTTTAATATAATTTTAAAATATTACTGCTGTAATTTAAATCCTTGGTCGAATTTAATAAAATATCGCCATTTCATCTATTTTAAATGAAAATTCATAACCCACCTCTCCACATACATCTCCACTACGACTCCTTAAATTATAAACCTTGAATTACCTATTTGTTTCTACAAAAAATAAAAAATGACGTATCTATACTGAGATAAACAGGTTCTTCGGCACGACAATCGACTGAAATTGTAAATAAAAATAAACCAATGGAATAACCCATTAATATAAACAGCATCGATCATGCAATCGTATAAACTTTTTCTACAATCAATACTGTTAGGACGCTTTATTATTTATTATTGCTCAGTGTAAAACAATATCTAACAGGGAATAAAGCTAAATTACACTACGCAAAATATTATTAATTTATAACGTCTAAAAATTAAAATTAAAGTTTAAATATCCCTAACCATATATGAAAATGAGATTATTTGTTTGACAATGACATTTGTTTTTATTTACCTGAAAAATATTTATATTATATATTTATTTATATATAAAAAATTACAGCAATTTTAAAGTTTTAAAAAAATTTATAGCTTTAATACTGCCCATTAGATAGACTAAGACCGCAAATTCAAATATGTATCTCGAAACTATTTTAACAATAATACATTTTTATCTATGTTATTTTTTTTAGCAAAATTAATATTTTGAATTAACAAAACATATATTCTTTTTAAATATTATTTATTGAAGTAAGTATTTAAAGTATTCATAGTTTGACCTTATTATACTAACATGTTTTTTTCTGTTATAAATCAGCTAATATCTTTACTACGTATTTTCTTTGATTGATATAAAATAATCATTATACTAATTTAAATATAATATATAAAATCAAACATTTTGACTTAGGTACTTGAATTATCTGCTAGATAGGAAGAAACATAATTTAGTGGTCCACCACATGTAGCCGATCCATCTCCTGCACATTTGGTCGTACAATCGGAATCAAATTGTTTCATTAGTCTCGATATGTAATTTTTGCTGCAATAGCACATACTAAAAATAAATAAATTAAAATTAATAATAATACCTACGTTTTTAACTGGTAAATAATTTGTACGTAATTATTTAAATATTTTCAGAATTTATTTAATTCGTTATAAAACAATCGTACTCATTTTTAAGAATAAAAAATGTATATTGTCTCTGTACACAGAATTCCGAACAAGATTGTGGCGATATTGGCGTTAAACTGGTGCTTTCATCTCCAAGAGATAATAAATATTCTCCCGTATAGCATCCTAAGTATTTATAATTTAAATTTTGTGCAGCTAAATGTAATAATGAAAAAACAAAAAATTTAATAAATATATAATTTTTTTAATTACCAAGTTAGTGTTGGATAACACAAAATAACCTACCTGTTGACGCGATCAAATAAATAATAACTATAATTAGTTTCATAAGAACGATATTATACATTGTCACGATGATAATACAGGGACCAAACACCTGTATTGGTGGTGAAATCCAAAAATATTTTATTGTATGCAAAATATATATAAATCAATTTTTAACGTAAATTTAATATTAACCTCGGACCACTTAATGGAACACGGTATTATTGTCTTACGCGTACCTATATACCGATTATACTAAACGATTTAGTAAAAAAAAAAAAAAAAAAAAATACTGTGTTTAGAGCACACGAATTCTGGTTTATCGAGAAAATCCCCACTATACGAGTGTTCAGATTACAGCTGATGGTTATAGTGGAATAACCATATATCTACGAGTATCGCCATCGCAAAAAAATACATCTCATAGCCGGATAAATGTTTCGTCTAATCCATATCCATGACATCACTACGGAATGTATGATATTGTTAATAACCCTTCTAATTATTATTATTATTTCTCGGACGATGCTACCACGGACTTTGAATATTATATATCTACCTATACGAGTTTGTACGTGTAATAATTTATATAATATTATTATGACGATTTTAAGTTTAAACTATTTATTAGGATCATGTTTCAAATTAAATAATGAAATGCAATATTAATTGTGTAAATTATAGTATGAAATTTATGGTAGTAGGAGGTACTTACACGAGTTATACGTATATATGTTGCAGTAAATATCCAAAATCAGTTCAAACTAGAATTTACTATTAAGAACAAGTTACACCGAAAGATGTTCGTAAAAATGCAATACTACAAGGTACACTTTAGTTTTTACAAATGGCTATAGTTATGTAATGGCTAGACAATTTTATACCTAGTTTCTACTAAATTTTCAGTAAAATCTAGTTTCTACACAAATTACACATAACCTTACTGTAAAATATACTAGATGTATTCTTATTTTTAGATAAATAGACAATTTATTGATATTTATCTCTAAAATAGAAATATACGAAGAATTATATTAGTTATTAGTTTAATTTAAATATATATATATATATATTTTTTTTTTTTAATGTATTTTATAAAACAAAATATTTTAGGTGAATATATGATATTTAAAATTATAAAAAAAATTATTATTTATTAGTAAATACATGGGAAACAATTCTGCTACTACGTTCAGCTGCATACCAAACAATGTTTTGTAGTAGAATTGTGAACATCACTATCTTCAGTTACATTACTGTTTCCTTATTTTTTAGGATTTTATTTAGGTTTTATTCATGTATACTTAAAGATTTTTTGTTGTCATTGTTGGAAGAAAATATGTCCAATTGGAGGCATTCAAAATCCCAACAATCAAAATCCCGACCGTCAAAATCCCGACGAGTCAAAATCCCGACATGTCGAAATCCCGACTAGTCAAAATCCCGACAAATCAAAATCCCGACATGTCGAAATCCCGGCAAGTCGAAATCCCGACCGATCGAAATCCCGACATTTCAAAATCTCAACACAACTAACTATATTACGACAACAAGGCACTGGATATTTTAAAATTTCATAAAAATTACTTATACATAACACTTTAAAAATGTATTATTTATCGTCTCCTTAAATACAAATCACAACACAATATACAAATGGAGGTATACCAATTATTTATCATGGTAAATGCATTTCATATAATCGGAGTTCCATACAGGGCCGTCCCAAAGTAACTATTAATGGTGGGGGAGGGCGAGTGTGCCTCAAAAATACCGACAAAATCTTTGAAATGTAAATAAGCAAAAAAAAAAAATGCATAAACTTTTTTGGTTGCCGACTAAATACCGAAAAATTGAAACCTGTCAGTAGGGAGTGGAAGCATTTTGCTAGTTGGGTAGGATACTGGTGTTGGATGTTATGAAAGCAATGATAAATCATTTCTTTCTAAAAAAAAAAGATTCTGAGCGAAGCTTCAGTGCATATATTTGACAATTTTATTATTATTGTAGATTATATTAATAATATATGATAATATTATATAATATAATGAAAAAAATATATGTATTCTAATCGGAATAATATTATATTATTATAATATAATATATATATATATATATTATATCAAAAATCGGTTTCCGTCTATAATACATATATTATAATCAATAGTAATACTTATGAATAAGAACTAAAGAAGGTACCCGGGCGACATACCAATACTCGATTACCCAGCACACGTCTGCAGTCGGCTAGTTTTGATTATTAGTTCCAAATAGAGAATTTTCCGTGAATAGTTGATTATTATACTCATAATTTTTATTTCTAGTATGATTTGAGAAATTTAAATGATAATATGGTTCATTATACTGAATTGGATATTATTGATAATGGTTTTTTATTCTATTAATCTATAATTCTATTCTATTCTATTACTGTATGAAGGATTAATTGTAAATTTTTTTTTTTAATAATTAAGAATGTATTTATTTGGTGGTGTAAATTAAATTACTTTATTTTGTTTTTTATATAAATACCATATTAGTGATTTTTAAATTGTAATTATGGTATATTATGTTATTATTTACGTGATATTACTTATACTAATAAACCTACGTATAAAATAATTGTATTCCAATATTTTATTTTATTTTTAAACATTATAAATACATATAGTGAAAATTAAATAGAAAGTTCAATTGTTATTTAAATAAATTGTGTGTCATATTATATATTTGATAAAGTTTAAATAATGAATGCATAGGTACGCCATACACATAGTTACAATAAGAATCCCACATTAAAGGACCAAACAACTCAAAAATACAACTATTATTATAGTATTGAGTGAGATTAAAATAAAGATACCATTAAACATTTCTACGACAATTATTTAGCCGTCTACACGCATTCAAAATATACTCGTGACGTCATCATTTCGCCTGGTTATTCTTATTTTTATACACGAGTACAACAATTAATATTCTGTGCCAAATTGTCGGGATTTCGACCTGTTGGGATTTTGATTTGTCGGGATTTTGATTGTCGGGATTTTGAACTGTCGGGATTTCGACATGTCAGGATTTCGACATGTCGGGGTTTTGACTTGTCGGGATTTCGACTTATCGGGATTTCCACCTGTCGAGATTTTGATTTGTCGGGATTTTGATTGTCGGGATTTCGTACCGGACCCCCAATGAGAGGCATTCAAAATCCCGGTTAAATATATTAATATAAATGAATGTGTAATTTAATTATGATATATATATACATACAGAATTATGATTTATAAAGAAATTGAATTTTTTTATATATAATAATTTTTGAGTACATATTTTTTGGTTTTTGTGCATATTTGAACATATTTTAGTGCATATATTTATGCGTATTTAAGAATTTTCAGTGCATTTTTGACTGAAAACGTTTTCCGCATTGTATTTTATCGCTTCAAACTATCGAAATCGGCTTTTGCTGCCTTTGCTGACGTTTTTCGGCATCGTGGACATCGGATTCTTGTTCCTTGAACATTTTTAAGTAGAACAGAACCTTTCTTTCTCTACCATGAGGTCGGGACAATCGTTTTTAAATACAAATATATATGTATAACGTATATATATATCAGCTTTGGCCGCCGTTGTTGAGATACCTTACCGTCCGTTATATGGATTGTTTAAATACGTGAAAATTCACACACTTTATCATCTCGCATAGGTAGCTTAAAGCCTAGAGATTTAGGGAGTAGGTAGAAATAGGTACAATAAACGAAATTTAGGTACAGGTCCCAGTTCGAATAGCTCTCCACCAATCCAATTTGTAGCGATTGTTTTTTTCTATCTGAGAATTTAAATTTCTTTTAAAATGTCTGCGAAGATAACAAGTACTTATCCGATACGTGCAGTATGTGGACACAATCATAATAAAATATATTCTTATCATTACAATCATGATAACTTTTAATATTTAATATTTGGGTAATATCGTTTTTCCCCCATTCATTTAAATGAAATTCGTATTGAACCGTGAACCTACCTGTTATAGATCCAAATATTTAATTAAATTGTGAATTATATAATACTCTGTGGTAAGTCCGACGCCTGTATTGGACATGTGTGATATTTTTTGGTATTTTATATACAAATCCACATGACGATAATAGTTATATATAAACCTGAGAATAGTAAAATCGACTGACTGACTCGTGGAATAGGTGATATCATAGTTTTACTATTTTATAGTAATACATTTCAAATCGTCGGACTTCCGTGCCATTTTTCATGATTTTTATTAAATGTATATTTATACACTAGGGCGAACTTTTATTATAGATAGAACAATGTTCAATCGGATATTTGAACATTTCCACCTATAGCGGCAATAGTTATATATCAGCCCCAGAACAATGTCCGACCAACTTCACATGTGCAGAGTAGATAGTAGATGTTTTATCATTACATATCAAAAAAGTATTAACATAATGAAAATTACAATTAAAATTAAACCAATTACTCTTTAATAACAATTAATATTTACATAATAAATTGATTGATTTACAATACATAGTAATACATATTTCTTATACAATAGTTTAATACATGGTAATTTAAAACCATATTTTTCAGTCTTTTTTACTAATCTACCATACCTAATTCTATTTGAGTTTTTACTACTTATCTCCACTTACTCATCATTCCTTTCCTCACAAATTACTTTCTTCTTCTTCATCCTTCTTATCCTCTGTTTTTTCTAAATCTTTGTATTCTCTTATTGACTTATCAATCTCTTCATCAAAATCTTTTTGAAAGGGAAGTTAGTTTTTTCCACTATTATTCCTTTAGACTATTTTTTAGTGAATTTGTCTTGCAGTAGTACCTTACTTCCCGGTAAAAACTCATTCTCTTCCTTTCCAGAATATTTGTTATACCACTTTGTCTGTTTATCTCATATTTGTTTTATCTCTTTAGTGCAGTCAACTGTTTCTGGTATAAATATATCCTTATTAAAATTACTTACTATTGTTCTCAATTCCCTACTTTGTAATAATTGTTATGGCGAATACGGTAAACTCGCAACAGGTATATTTCTATAATGTAGTAAATAAGAATTCAAATCACCATTCTCTTCAGTTTTTTTATTTAACATTTTTTTAACTATACCAACAGCTTTTTCTGCTAACCCATTTGACCTAGGAAAATTAGGGCTAGAATTAACAATATTAATTCCCCATTCCGTAGCAAAACGTTTAAATTCATAACTCCCAAAAGGATTATTATCAACTACTATTATTTCTGGAATTCCAAATCTACTAAAAACTTTCTTTACTTTTTTAATTATTTCAGAGGTGTTTTTAAATTTTAATTTATTTACTTCAATCCATCTTGAGTAGTAATCAATAATCACTATATAGCTTTTATTTTTAAACTCTGCTATATCCACACCTATTTTCTGAAATGGAATATTTGAGAAATCATGTTTAATAATAGGTTCTTCTACTTTACTATTACTAAACATTAAACATAAATTGCGATTTCCTATAAAGTTTTCAATTTGACTTTTCATTCCAGGCCAATAAAATAAATAATTGTTTTGCTTTAGCTAAGGTTATTGACATACATATGTGTGTGCCATGCAATTTTTCAACAAAATATTTCCTCAAATTTTTTGGAACTAATAACTTCATACCATAATATAATAAGAGGACGCCACACCGATAATTTTTCAATGAAAATTTGCATTAGCATTTTTCACTTTTATCATCTTACAAACATCTTAGAAATATGAAACAAAAAACAAATTATAGCTAACAAAATTATCTAGCGACTGGTGGAGCCGATTTTTTATATATGCATTTTTACACGTTTTATAAGCTGTTCAAAAAATCAAAAATATCAATATTTTAACAACTCGTAAAACGTGTAAAAATTCATATATCAAAAATCGGCTCCATCAGTCGCTAGATAATTTTGTTAGCTATAATTTGTTTTTTGTTTTGTATTTCTAACATGTTTGTAAGTTGATAAAAATGAAAAATGCTAAAGTAATATTTTCAAAATAAAAATTATTTTATTGCCCGTCACGTGCTGCCACAGCGGCAAGTTATATTACGCGTCGGTTACGAATGCACGGTTTGACTTGGTGGGGTAGTGGTTACGCGCTGTTCAAAATTAGCGGCTATCGTCGTGCCCGTATTATTATTTAAACTTGTAAACATAATATAATATTGTAATTTTATACCAAGTAATATTTACTATCGGGTTTCCGATACAATACTGATCGTGAGAGGAAAATAAAAATAAAATATTATATAGGTGTATATTGTATAATAGTAGTGATAAATCATTGATGTTACTACGAGTATTATATACCTACCAACTATAATTTTGTACTATGAACAATTGTCTATAAGAAGGACTATCAATAAAATCTAAAAAATCATTATTATAATAAATTACTATACTACTATAGTACCTACTAATTAGTACACGGTAATTAATAATTACTAGGTATATTGGTTATAATTTATTTATTAATTTTTTCATATTGCATGCTAAAACATATTTGGAAAATATACGTGCAGGGTGCAACTATTATTTTGATTTTAATTATTAATAATCAAGTGCGTAAAATACGTAATACCAAATATATAAGGAAGTACCCACCTGTTGTATATTTTATATTATGTGTGTCATTGTGTCAATAATTTATTGTATTATTGTAAATACCTATAGACTATATATAGTACGTATACTGATATACATTAGGTATATTCTATTTATAAAATACTATTAAATTTCTATATAAAGTAATTCCTCGATCAATATTTAAAGTTTGTTTGTGTTAAACTTTTGACCAGTCAACATCTTGTGCAGTATTTACTTATATTTTACATTATTATAAAATAATTTATACTTTTTACTATAATTTTTATAATAATATTATCATGTCGAATAAAAAAAAAGTCAATTCTTTCAAAATCAAAAGTAAACGCCAGAAAGAGAATAGCTGGGCGTTTACTTCTTCAATACAATAGTCAGAGGTAATTTGAATTATTTTTAAAAATAAATAAATATATTTAACTACTCACATTTTTTGTTATATTAATACATTTTAGATATATGTCGAGTTCACACCAGCCCACTATATCAATATTGTCCAATTCAGGTGACAATACTGAACCTCAGAATGTGTAAGTATTAAATAATTTTATACTTCAATAGCTATTTACATCGGTGATCATGAAAAATTAAAGAAGAGTATTTTGTCCCCTCAGAAAAAAAATACTTTTTGATTATTATAAAATGTTTAATAAAATACGATACCTATATAATGGCTCAATTAGCCAATTTCTTTTAATTGATCGAAACATTTTTGTTGTTTAAAACCCCACTCCCATAAAATATCCTTTTTTAATAAAACTCTAAATGGTATGACTAATTCAGATAAATTAGGAATAAAACCACGAAGATAATTTATCATGCCTATAAAGGACTGCAATTCTTTTCTGTTATTTGGTTCTTTTAATTCTATAATTGACGTTATTCTATCCTTGTCCGGCTGCACTCCTTCACTTCCAAAATCAAAACCAAGGAACTTGACTTTTTCCTTCATAAACAGTAGTTTTTTAGGATTAAATTTAATATTACTTTCTCTAGCTTTTCTTAACACTTCTTCTAACGTTGTATCATGCTCCTCTTTAGTACTACCTGCTATCAGTATATCATCAAAATACACATTTACATTTTTAATTTCACCAAAATGTTTACTAGTTAACTTCTGAAATTTTTCTAGGGCAGAAGCCAGCCCGAATGGTAATCTAAGAAATTTAAAACACCCAAATGGTGTATTAAAACAACAATATTTTTGTGACGCTTCATCTAATCTACACTGATAAAACCCATCTTTTAAATCAAGAACTGTAAAATATTTTTTCCCCATTAAATTAAGCTTAATCTATTCTATTGTTGGAATTTCATATCTCTCACTTACAATATATTTATTGATTTCTCTCGGATCTAAGCATACTCTAATACTCTTATCCGATTTTTCTACGACAATTATATTACTTTGCCATTCACTCGGTTGTTTGCATTTTTCAATTACCTTTAATTTGCACATTGCCTCTAATGTTTCTTTAAATTTATCTACAATTTTAAAAGGTACTCTTCTTGGTGGAAATGATTTAGGTATTGCATTTTTTTCTAATTTAATTATTATGCATTCAGGAAAACTACCTAATCCTGTGAACACATCTGTATTATTTTTTACAAATATTTCCGTAACTTCAACATCATTTTTTATTTCATTTATTTGTAACATTATATAATTCATTCTTACACAATCTGTTAATCCTAGTATAGGTAAATCATTATATTCAATCACTTCAAAGTTAGTCTCAATTTCAATCTTTTTATTTTTTACAGTCACTCTCACTTTTCCCAAAGATTAAATTTGAAAACCTCCAAATGATTTTATTATTATATTTTCTAATTTTTTATTAATTTCTTTAAAATTTCTATAAGGCATTACATTCAGTTGTGCACCAGTATCCAATTTTACCAACATTTCTTTAACTTCCACTATCATTAGATCTGTCCATATTCCAGTTTTATTTATTTGCACTGAATCTAATGACAAAAATGTACTTTCTTTTCTATTCTCTATTTTTAATTCACTTACTTGTTTATTACTCACTTTTTTATTTCTACATTTTATAGAAAAATGATTTATTTTATAACATGTATTACATATTTTCCCATATGCTGGACATTTTTTAAGACCATGTGTCCTACTACATTTATTACAATTAAATTGAGTATTACCTATATCCTGTGATTTCTGAATCTTCTGTGATTGTGTGGTTCCTGATTGACGATTTGATTTTTCTTGTTGATGCCACTTTCCCATAGTTCTCCTTGTTGAAAATTTCCTTTCCTGTTCCACAATGTCTACTTTATTCTCATTTTCGTAAATAATCAGCTTACGATTGATTTCACTTTGTTCAGTTGATTGACAGTATTTCACCACCTTATCCAACGGTAGATCCTCTCTTAAGGGTCTCGCTTGGAGATCCTTGTCCGTATTCCGAGAACAATTTGTGTTCGTAACAATGCTTCTTCTGTGTCTTTGAAAGAACATGATTTAATTAGTTCTCTTAGATCCGCATAATATTTATCGAATGTCTCATTTTCACTTTGTTTTCTCATAAAAAACATATAATGTTCCATCACTTCATTTTTTTTAGGTACGCAGTACTCTTCTAGACTTTTAAAAATTTCACTAACCGTTATTTTTTCTAATTTGAACGTGTTATACAATTTAAGTCCATCTAATCCAATTAAATTTAACAATCTAGCTACTTGAACTTTTTGATCCTTATCATATGTTTCAGTTGCTGTAAAATATACCTCTACTTCTTGTTTGAATTGCCTGAAATTTTCATGAAGGTTACCAGTCAACTTCAAATATAATGGCCTGTTGTACTTCATGACTTTTATCCGTTTCGATCCTTGATTTCTTAATTCTTACGATTATGATTTTATTATTACTGGTTCGCCGAATGCGCTATGTTTTATTATTACATATCAAAAACTGTTTATTAAAATTGAAAATCAAATTTTTACATGTATATTGGGGAGTGTGTTTCACAAACACACTTCTAAAGTGTATGTTAATAATGATATCTTATCACTAGGTATAATATTATGCTTAACAATGTTACCACATATCACAGTAGGTACCCGCTATATTTTATTTTACCTATATTATATTTAACCGTAAATATATTTCAAATCATCGGGTAAATTCCAATTGAATTTATATTGGTGTACAGTTGTGACGTTGTGAAAGAACCGAGTGAAGCGAGATACGAATTCTAATAAAAACCCAAGAAGTTTGTTGAATTTTTGAATTACTTATTTCGTCAACTTATTCATTATTCTTTAATTTTATTATACTGAACTTGGCATAAAATTGTTTTTTGAATGCAATAATTTTGTCTTTGTTTTTAAATTTAAAATAAAAATAATACTCTATTCTATCCGAAGACCGAAATTACCGATGGACTACTACCATATATCTCTAAAATTTAGACGGATTTTTTTAAATTAATGTAATAAAATTAATTTTGTCATCAAAGTCACTGAAAAAACATATGAAATTAAATTCAACTAACACATGTTTTATGTTAAAACAAAAAAAAAAACAACAACAAGGCTCCAGGGGATGATTCGATTATTACGGAACTATTAAAGAATGGTGGACAAAGACTAATGCAAGAAATATGGACAACTGAGAGGATCCCTGCGGAATGGAATCTGTCAATAATATGCCCCCTACACAAGAAAGGAAACTGTATGGATTTTAATAACTATAGGGGTATCTCATTACTTAACACCACGTATAAAATCCTATCAAATGTCCTACTAAATAGACTAAGGCCATACGCTAATAACATTATAGGAGAATATCAGAATAGCTTCATGTCAGGTAAATCAATGATAGAACCGATATTCACACTAAAACAAATCATAGAAAAACACTATGAATTCAACAAGTCACTACATTTAATATTCGTCTACTTCAAACAAGCATACGACTCAATACAAAAAGAAGAAATATGTAGATGTCTAAAGCTGTTTGACATCCCCTCAAAACTAGTGTCTATGATAAAAGCAAGTATAGAAGGATCGAGAAGTAAAGTTAAATTTGGACATGAGCAATTTGAAGAATTCAAAACCACAACTGGATTGAAACAAGGTGATGCACATCACCACTATTATTCAATATCGTACTGGAAGCAGCAGTAAGGCAAGTACAGGAAGAGCATCAAGGAGTCAACTGTGGCCAAAAGATTCCGCTACTGGCATATGTTAACGATATCGTAATATTAGGTGAAAGTGAACAAGTTGTACGTAAATCAACGGAGTCCTTGATACGAAGCGCGAAAAAACTAGGACTAGCCATTAATGAGAGCAAAACAAAGTATATGTATATCTCCAGAAATAGACATCAGACGAATCAAACAGCTAGGTTTCAGGTCGGAGAATATGTATTTGAAGAAGTAAAAAATTTTAAGTATCGTATCTTGGCACCAACGTGAGCAACACAAATGATAACCACGATGAAATTAAAAGACGTGTTGTAGCAAGGAATAAATGTTTCTACGCACTCTCGAGTTTAATGAGATCTAAATTGCTATCGAAAAAATCAAAAGAACGGCTATACAAAGTTTTGGCAAGACCAGTCATAATGTATGCATGTGAAACGTGGCCTACAACCCAGGAAGATGAGAAAAAGCTAGCTATATTGGAGAGAAAATTCCTGAGGGAGATTGAAAACATTTGAAAAACATTGAAATACAGGAAAAATTCGGACAACCAAATATCATAGCTGAAATTCGGTACAAGAGACTGAGCTGGCTTGGCCACGTAATAAAGGCCGGGTCAATACTAAATAATGTTTTGAACTGGACCCCAGGAGAAAAGAGACCAATTAGAAGGCCAAAACAAAGATGGATCGATAAAAGCAAGAAAAAATTAAAACTGTTAGAGATAGACCACTTTAATGAAATTGCACAGGACAGAGAGAAATTGAGGGAAGTTTGTTTTGCAACGATGGGCTTCAATAGCCTTTAAAGCTATATGAAGAAGAAGAAGAACACATTTTTCTGGGTTTGTAACAAGTGTACATGGTACAATGGTACATTTGTAAGTATATTGGTTCTGACTTCTGAAAATGAGAAAAAAAGACTATAAATAATCAGTATTAGAAAAATATATCTACGTTAACTAATTATAAAAATAATATATAAATACAAACTTTATAGTCACAAATTCTAGTCACCAGCTTTTCGCGAGAACCAATAATAAATGAGCATTTCTTAAATATATCAAATGTATACTACTACTTAGTGTTAGGCGTTATCTTGATAATTTATAATTTATCTATTATTTTATAAACATTCATTGTTAAACCAAATTTACCTAATCGATTGATAATTTTATAACACAAAATTCTAAAATATACTATGTAAATCAATGTAATAGAACGAAATACTAATAGAAAGGGGAGGTTATAATCAAAATGTCGTGAGTTTCATTGTGCGTTATGTCCCTATGTGTGTTTTCGTCCTATGAAAGTTTTATAATAACTAAATACACTAACTTTGTGTAGCGGAAGATCGCTCGACGTTCGTAAAAAGAACACTCAATTAAATTACGACTCTGGAGGGTCGTGAAGTCAGTAGTAAATTGTCACTATTTCATACACATAATATATTATATTATGAACTTGTATTCTTGCCAAACTGAGATATATAATTAAATGAGAAGAGCTGAACCATTAAGGTGTAACATATAAGTTATGAAAATAAATACAACAGCAAAATAAGTTAAAATAATATATATGCAGCATAATAATGGCAACACGCTGAATAATGAATGGAGAAAAATATAGAATAATAGAAAAACAGACTCAACGCCTGTTACAATATGAACTGAAGAGTCGATTATAACATTCGTGAAATTTACTCAAAGAAAATGTCCGTTTCGAGATTAACTCCGTAGCCGCATACCTCTCTTACACATGCACAGTCCGCGGTACCGTCTGCAAGCTTGCGTATATTGGTGTACTACGAAGAGAACGTGAAAAAATACCCCATGCGCTGCTGTGCACAGGTCTTTTATAACCTTGCCGAGTTATCCCCACTCTAAATTGCGCCCTCTGTGGTAATTAATTGAATTCATAAAACATATGGATAATGATAGTGAGCGGTGTGTCGCATTAGATATCAAGATATTTGTTTATTCCATGTAACAGCTGTTTAATAAGAGCATTGTATATTAATTATATGATTATAATATAAATATATAAGCGTAGGTATAGGTATATATTACATAAACATTGTGATTTTTGATCAACAGAAAATTTTACAAAAGCACATAAATACAGGTATCATTCAACTAATTCAATATAATTGTTTTATTATCATTAGGTAATAGAAATTCATGTTAGTAGTTTCTTTCAAATAAATTGTCTATACAACCACGTTTTTAAACTTAACACTTCTTATTCGCAGTCTTGATATGTCATCATTCCATGTAGGTGCCCAGTTATTTATATCTTTCCAAAAATTTAACATGGCCTGAAAATACCAAATTAATTGTTTAAATTCTATATTTTACACACTTAAGAGGACACCATACGCCCGCATATAATAATATAATGTTTAAAATACTTCATTATAGATACATTTAAAAATACACTCAAAAATCGGTACCTAAATACAAGTTTTTCTAATAGGTAGTCATTTCAATAATTCTTCGACAACATATATTATTTCGGTATGAAATGTGTTTGAATATCGGCGAACAAATGAGATTACAGACTTAATACTTTCATCAAAAACGTATATAAGTACAAAATCAACAGAAAAATGTTTTCAAATTTTTCCCAATTTTGGGCTATTTATAGCAACTTCAATTTATAAGTATTTTATAATAAAAATATTAATATTAGTTAATACTGACAGTAATATATGTACACACATATATACATGTTATATAAACCAAAGCTTCGCTCAGAATCATTTTATCGAAAGAAATAATTTATCATTGCTTTCAAATTCAACATATCCACCACTAGAATTCTACCCAATAAGCGAAGTGCTTCTACCTTCCATTGGCCGGCTTTTTATTTATTTATTTTATTTCAATTTTTTTGTGAACAATTTTTCGATCAGAAGACTTGTTCTAATGTTACACGCTTGCACTACGTAATTCACAGTAGGTATGCTTTACCTAAGTTTTATTTTATGACATCCCTAATAATTAAATTAATAAATAATTAATAATTTAAAAATATTTTTTGAATAACAATATACAACAATATAACAATACATACACATGAAAAAACGAGAAAAAAAAATCAGGTAACACGGAATTTTCCAGCAAACTGCCTTATTTATACATGGTAAATACTAATTTTATATACACGTAAAAATAATATCTGAGATTTAAACATTAAATTCACGTGATTTAAATATTGATTTAATGTGATTTAAATTCAAAGATTTTTAAATTATAATTTCACGTAATCGCGTAATTTTGTATTGAGGTTGTTTATGTTAAACACGGTAGTATGGCGTCCTCTTAATGTAAAATAAATAAGTATATTAACCTTATTATTGAAGTTTTGCCATGGTTTTAAATGGCCGTTACTTAAACACTTATCAGGAAAATTTCTCATGCCACCAGCTGACACACTAAGTGCTAAATAGTTCTAGATAAGTAGAAATTTAAATTATTATAACTGACACGAATATACTGTATATTAATATTATACTTCTGAATGAAATAAAACTTGAAGTAATTCCGGTGAATTTAAAGTATGTTTCCGTCCGTCAATTTTGAACATAACCATTCCAGGTGTCCAAAATAATTGAAATGTATGAAAGTCATCAGACCAACTTTCTGGCGCAGTGGTAACCTGTAAACTCGAATTTACACGGTATTCATCATCAAGCTGCAATCCGTGTTTAAAGATATTTGAACTTTCGTCGACCCCATTACAGTTTAAATTAGCATTGCCTTTCGCCAACATTACTAATTTATTTCTATCATTATCTTTACTAACCAATGCAAATTCTAATAAGTACAAAATCAAAATAATAAATAGTATTAAACTTCACGACACAATCAAAAACGATTAATTAAATTGTACCTAAATTACATTAAATGTTACTAGTAAATGATTGTTATTTAGTGTTTACCTGTCAATATCCAATCTCCCTTTGGTAATTTAGCTTGTATTTCAATTTCTCCATAACGGAATAACAAATGATTTTTTGTGGTGATTTTGGATGACATTACAGGAGGTAATATATTAAATGATTGCGCTGTGTGAGCACATTTACCAAAATTGTCATTTTTTGTACATCTAAAGAACCAAAAAATATGTTAAAAATAACCATTAACTATTTTCGTTATAACCTATTAATAATTTTTAATTATACCCATTCAGGTTTAAAGAACCTTTTATAATAAATTCTTTATTCGTTATAATTGTAGGCTTGATTATAAGCTCATTATTTTCGACATATACGTTATTTTCAGAATTATTATAAAAAGCGAACTCGAAATCCTATAATCAATTTAAAATAAAAAAGAATTAAAAAATTATATATTGATAATAATGTTTGGACATCAATTTTATCATATACAATATGTCAATTTCAATTCATAGAATTCACAACTTTTAATTTTCTATTATCTCTATGTCTGTGGTCTATCCATTAACTTATACTTTAATGTACGTTTAAGTTTGATACGAATTGATCAATAATAATTATATAATCGGTACCCAGTAGCATTTCCTTTTTAAATAAATAATTAATTTTCCAAAAATATATGTATGTCCAGTAAATACTAAATTATATTATGCCTTTAATGTTTATTAATGCCATTCTTATCATATCTCATATAAAATAAACCTATAGGTTAATCTATCATATACCTATAAGTTAACGAAATTGTTTCTTACTACGGGAGAACATAAATTAATCCAATGGAATTTTTTTAACTTACCTATCGGTTTATTTTAACTGGAAGTTAATTAAATTCTATTTTTAATAATGGATTTTGATATTATAAATATTTATAATTTAATTTCTTCTTCTGATGAAGAAGATATAATTTAAGTTCGACAACCACGGGTGTTTAAAGGACGAACCAACTACTTAGAAACAATGGAAGATGACGAATTTAAAAGAAGATTCCATCTCTCAAAAGTCACAGTAATATATATTATTGAATTAATTTGAGATCAAATTAAAACATACAACTGATAAATTATTTTCTATATATCTACAATTAGTATGGGTGGTCTATATATTTATAAATATAGTATATATTATACAAAATACCTATATGGATATATATAATTAAAACTAGTACCCTTATATTATAAAAATATAATATATGTCTAGACCAGTGTTCAGGACGTTCACTCAAAAATTTAATTCGTTCGCGTTCACGGTCAGTACATAAAAATTAACTCATTCACGTTTGCGTTCAAATATATTTTAAAAAAATACATTCACACTCACGTTCTTTAAAAAAATTTAAGACTTTCATCTGGTGGTTCATCTGGTGTTAATCAATTATTAACAAAATATATATTTATCTACTAAAATATTACCGATTCATAGAAACGACCATGTTCATTTTATAGCAATCCCGAGGAAATTGGACTTTTAAGTATTATATTTAAATCTAATATAATAGGTTTACAGCGAATTTTTTATATATTTTAATTTAATTTGAACGGCCTAAAAATCGTTAAAATTCTTTAAAAATATGAATATCAACCACGTTCACGATCTATTTGACAGAAACGAGTTACGTTCGCGTATCGTTCACAAAATATAATTGCATGAACATCGTTCTTTCCAAACAATAGTCTAGAGTAGTAGAGTATGTATTGGGAATGTGCTACCAGATGGTCAGCATCATAATAATTCGGACCTCGTTTTTTTTTTCATTATTAATAATTATAAATAAATAATAAATTTGAATTTAAAAAAAATTAATATTATCCTAATAAAAAGATACTTATTATTATTAAAATAATAAAAAAGAAAATTGTGTCAATTTCATATGATTATCGGTTTTAGATAGAGCCGATAAAATTGACAACACAAATAAATATTACTGATAATAAACATATATATATGTATTATCAACACAAATATTTTTCACCAAACTCCTGCTATATAATCTACTACTAAAACTACTATATATATGCAGTATTCAACTATGGGGCGCTGCCAAAACTTCAAACATCAGCCGCATTCAATAATTATAGTCCAAAACCCTACGCATAATTTCTAAAACCCCGTTAAACATTTCTTCATTTTAATCTAAAAATACCAAACATCACTGAAGTAGCTAAACTTCACTTCAAACGTTTCAAAAAACGCCTAACTCAAAACAAAAACCTTCTATCTGAAATCTCATTTAATACTATACCATGCATTCCAACTAATAGACTAAAAAGGCCTGTTAAATTCACCATATTTATAAATAATCTCCTGGGAGGATTCTAAAATTCTGTCACTTCTTCCCTGTATCTCATAGTTATAATTTATTCTTATTATTCCTTATGTTGCAGATTTTTTTAAATAAAAGAAATGGGGATAATAAAACTATGAAATTCATCAAAATTCACCGTTATTATCTGAGTGGTCAGCGAAATTATCTTTTTCAAGGTACATGATTATCCGTTAATTTAAATATTTAAAATTTTATCTAGTTAAATTCTACATCGACGACAGATTTTAAAAATTGAAACGTTATTCCAAATGGTATTCCTAGTATCCCATATTTTTCTTTAAAATCAATAATATATTCTAATTTCCAAAAATTTTTTATAAACATATTCTGAAATAATTGTATATTACATACCGGCTCCTGTGGTATATATATTTCATGACTCCAATATGAATTTATATTTAAAAAGTCATTATTTTCTGTATATTGTGTAGCTTTATTTATATCCAATGTTGATTGTGGTGTATTTATATTTAATAGTATTTCAGGTATATATTTAGGTGGTTCAGGAGTATTAGTTGGACTTAAAACTGGTTCAGGTGGATCAGTATAGTACGAATCGTCATTACTATTTGTCATACTATTTATACCTATAAAAATATATCAATATTTGTATATTTCATAAAACTAATAAAAAGATAATCGCTATTATTTACTTCCGAGGTTATATATCTGAATTTTATCATCTCCACCACATGTTTTAATTGAATCACCTGAACACGTTATAACACACGCAGAATCATCTAATTTTTGATTGCTATTTGGAGCATTGTTACTACACAAACAATTCTTACTAAAAAATAAACATAATATAAAAATTATTAATTCACAACAGCTATTGACTATTAAAATTTTAAAAAAATTCATTACCCCATAACTCCTGCAAACAGATACGTAGCCTCATAACATATTACTGAACATATACTAGGTGTATTAGTGTTAGTAAGTTCGAATTTCTTTTTTTTGAATGCATCATCCTGATCAAAACAGCCCACGTATTGGTAATCTATGTTAAAATCTGTAAGAATAAAAATAGAACAATTATTCCACTTTGTTTTTATTAATATATTTAGTTTAAATTTATTAAAATATTAATATTTTAATATTAAATAAAACAATACAATAAAATATATAATATATAATATATATATATTAATAAACATACTAACAAGAGTGCAACACCTACAGGGTGCAAATGCTTGTAATCACAACTCCTTTTAAGTGAGACTACTTGTAAGTTCAACTTTTTTTGAGTATAACACTTCATTAGTGGAATTACATTTGAGTGCAATTCCCATACCTCGGTTTATGTATTTTATGGAAAATAATATTGATACTTAACTAATTTAAAAAATATTCCGTCGGAAATTGACGTTTGCTTTTTAGAAGATAAACAATAAAAAAAAATCCAAAAAATAGGTTGATAAAGTAAGTAATCGGAAAATTGATCAAATTTACTAATTTCAGATTTTTATAAGAACTCGAACTTCGCTTTGCTCGGTTCTTGATAGAATTTAACGGGTTTTACATATCATCAAACTACATATCAATATACATTTTTATAAATATCACAAAAGTCTAATCATTTGAAATACATTTACTTTTAAATATAATAAAATATAAATGTATAACAAAATATAGTAGGTACCTACTCTGCACATATGAAGTCGCTCGGACTTATCATTCTCGAGTTTTTACATAACCATTGTTGCTAGGATATGTTCAAAAGTCCGATTAAACATTGTTATATGATGAAAGTTCGCCCGAATGTATCAATATAAATGTAATTAAAATTGTGAAAAATACTACGGAAGTCCGATATTTCAAATTCATTCAATGAGATATAATAGCTATAGTATATAATGACCTACTCTGTAGATCAGTGGGTCAGACTTAAATACTTAAATACAGACTCTTCAAAGGACATTATATGACGCACAATTTAAATAAATATTCAGATCTATAATTGGCAGGTACAATATGTAATTTGAACAAACGAAAAAAATGATAATATATATATTAAATAATAAAAGTTATGATAAGAAAATGTACTATGATTTCGTTCACGTACCGCATATATCAGATAATAAAAAAAAGTGAAAAAAAACGGACCGGCAGAGTAGGATTCGAACCGGTGAACCCGTATCAAATGTTCGTTGAACCTATCATTCCTGCTACCATCAAGCTACCTAATCTAGATGATAAAGCTGTCTAAAATTTTTGTATTTAGACTATTCAGATAAAGGAAGGCACTGTATATCGACAGATAATATACACATATTCGGCACGAATGTCCCGGTTGGACGATGACGATCTGTAGAAAGAGAAACGTTCACTCGGGCGTTAAAACGTCTGGGAAACGCAAATCCAATGTCCGTGTCATCGAAAATGTCTAGATAGGTCGCAAAAGCCGATTTCGAAAGGTCGGAGTGATAATACAACGGGAAAAAACGTCAAGTGATAACGGACGGACGTTGGGAAACGCGTTATTTCTTCCCGGTGAAAAGGTGAGAAAGCTGACAAACGAAATGCATAAAAATCTCAAAACGTCCGGAAAATAGATTAAAAACAGTAAAGGTAAAGAAATACATAGCAAGAAGTTACAAAAACGGCCCGGGGAATTAAATAATATATAATAGTACTGTTTTTTTCATGGAAAAGCGGAATTTAGAGTTTTATATAATATACATAATATATATTCTAATGAAATACTCCAATTAAAATTACATTCAATTTCTATTAAATTACAATAATAATTTATTGTTAAAAATAATTACCGTTTAATCCAGTTTCAAAAACTCCCATTCTCCAAGCACCACCACAAAATTGATTAGCATCACCCCTACATTTTGAATTACATTGTTTATCTTCCAATTTTGGATTTAAATTTTCATATGGTGGTTGGTTTCCACAATAACATTCGGTCATATATGTTACCCCTGAATAAGTATATCCATTTTTGAAACAAAGATTCGAACAATATTCCGGAGTGTTAATATTAACATAAGACTTCGA
Organism: Pemphigus obesinymphae; assembly: GCA_025469235.1. NCBI lineage: Eukaryota > Metazoa > Arthropoda > Insecta > Hemiptera > Aphididae > Pemphigus > Pemphigus obesinymphae. The sequence goes on along the minus strand of JAIPRL010000803.1, from coordinate 21,581 downwards.
AAAACTAGTAAATATTTTATTGTTTTGATTTTCTTCATAACAACCCATATAATAATAGCCAATTCTATCACTATTTAATTGCAGTCCAGTACTGTATATATTCATTGCATTGATACCGCCACATGTTAATCTACTTTCCCCAACGCATGGAGTTGAACACATCTTATCCTCTACTTTAGCACCAGTATAAGGTTTTGTATAACTACATAAACATTCTTTCCTGTAATATAAATTATATCATTAACATAAGAATATATTATTAATAATTCTTATTTACTAATATTATTCAAATTATTATAAAATACATTGAGCAAATTGAGTTTCAAACAGTAAATATCAAGTATCGATTATTTATGCGTATACAGTATAAATATTATAGCTAATTACATATTTAAAATATATTATCCCATCAATTAAAATATAATAATTATTATACTCTAAAATTTTTACTTAACTATACTATTAGAAGTTCAGAGTTTCAACTTATTAATTCCTGCATATATTCACTTTTCATTCGACTAGAATAAATTTCACATTCTAATTTAAACTATGTAGGTATTAACTTATGAATGATATTATCACATACAACTTTCCAGTGCTGACTTATAATCCTCTATATTTATATATATAAGTTAATATATAATATATAATTTACATATAATTTTTTCCTAACAATAATTAAGATATGATATACATTTTAACATCAGGATTAAAATTAATATGAGCTTATTATTATTAAGCTATTCAAAAAAAAAATTTGTCTAGATATAGGTAGGTATATGGTGGAACTCTGTTCACCGTTTATTGTAACTTCAAACCTCAGATAGGATAACTAGTGTATTATTCTTTTTTTTAGTTTAAAAACAAAGATAACACTGACTTTTAGGGTACTACACCGGCTAAAAAATTTTAAATTAGAAGTAACCTTAATTTGAGTATTTCACGGTCGTTAACTCAATTAACACTCCCCCACATATATTTCTTAAGCTCGTCCCAGCTCAGGATCTAAAATATAATAAACGTTTTAGAAGAAATGCAAAAAATTTTTCAAAAATTACAACCAATACACTTTAAGGATAATACCCAAAAATGGAAAGTTTTTTACCATTCACAAAAATTTTCGAGTTCATCAAATTAACAAAAAAATATTAATCATACATTATTGATGATTGGTTAAATATAATGTAATATGCACTAAAATAATAAAAATAACTGAAATATAGTACACAAAATACAAAAATATATAAGATATTGTCAAATTGATAAAAAAAAAAAAATTAAAAAAAAGTAATAATTATTGTTTAATTCATTTAAAAGCAATAAAAAATAAAAATTTTAAATTACAACACAGGGTTATCTAGAGAATAGTTTAACATATTGATTCTATTACGTAATTTTTGGTTTATGAATCGAGTTAATTGTATTTTATACAGGAATAATTAATATCGTTCAAAGATATATATATATACAATTAATAATTATATTTTATAAGTTATTTAAATAACTCACATCAATTAACTTACGAAGATATAAGTGCTGCATATGGAAACTTTCTTGCGTAACAGCTTTGTACACAATTTTGAGGAGTAAGACGAGGTGAACTTATTTTCCAACCATTTAATACTGGATGCCTCTTTGAACTCTTAAAGCATCCAATATAACTCATTAACATTCCCAATCTTGGATCTAAATTTTTTAAATTATCAATAAATGTGATTTATTGTTTTATTATTCATATTTTATCTTACCTGAATATACAGTACTATAAACGTTTTGTAATGTCAAACCATCACCACAATTTTCAGATGGATTTTCTGAACATAAAGTATCACACTCACTTTGACTTCTTATTAAATTATAATCTGGTTCGTTTGATTTACATTCACATAAATTCCTATGAATAATTACATATTATTATCATTATTTGAAGACTATAAGAGATGAGTTTGAATGAATACCCTTTAACTGCAGCATATTTGATTTGATGAGTATTACAAAGATTCATGCATCGTTTAGGACTATTATTATATCCCATATCATATGATAAATATTTTCCTTTAACTTTTCTTTCTTCAGCAAAGCACCCTATGTACTTTTTTGGTTCCAAGTCTATAAGAGAAATACTGTTATATTTTAATTTTATACACATATTATTATTATTTTAAAATACAAAAATATAACCAGTGATTCCTGTGGAATAAATTCCCATCTTCCATCCTCCACCACAGAATTGTTTCTTATCACCACTACAAAGAGAATTACAATTCTTTTCATCGACTTTCGATGACTTTGATGGTTGTTGATTTCCGCACCAACATTGTGATCTATATTTAAACCATTCGTTTTATTGATGGTATTGTACCATTCTTCACTTAAAAAATAATTAATAATAATAATAGTCAATATATAAATGAAACAAAAATAGACTTACTATGAATTAAAATACATTAATTATATTTTTTTGCAACTAAAAGTTTGTGGTTGACGCTTTAAATATATTATTAGGTATATAATCAAAGTAATCTAAATTATTTACCCAGCTGTAACACCAAAATATAAATATCCCATACTGAAACATATTTCTGAGCATGTCTTAGGAGTATTATTATTTTGAGATATTGTTGGCCCTTTTAATAAACGGTTTTCTTCATCTTTTGGGGTTTCGGAATAACATCCTAGATAAATTGGTATTGGATGACCACCATGTTTTAAAAAACCACCGAATTCTAAAAACAAAAACTATGAACTTATTAATAATTATTGTCTATATAGGGCATTTGATCATATCATAAGATAACATTCTCATAATTATTTTTCAAATCATAAGATTACAAGTTTTATTTATAATAATATACACTATTTTCGAAAGAAAGGTTCAGTATTATTTTATTTAGTGGTAAAGTTTGTAGAATAATACAATAAAGTTTCTATCGTATAGATAAAGATAACTTATGGGGGTTTAAACCACACAAAATAGTTTACTTATAGCTTACAGTAAAAAGAAAAATTGTACATATAAAGATTGTTAAATCTGGTTCATCATTCTTTCGGTAATCGAATAGTCTTGTAAAATAAAGAAAAAACTAATGTATAATAAATTTTAACTCTCTAAAGTGATCAGATATATTATTTAATTAAAATTAAATCACCAAAATCAATCAGTTGATTATTATTTTACATTTAAATCATAAATATCACAAAAAAAACTTGAAAATATCATACATTAATATAAATAGATATAGATAGATAAAACTATGTAACCAACTAAAATAACTTCTTTTTTTGGTAAAAGGTTTTTTTTAAGTAAATATTTTGATTACATAACAATAAAAAATGATACTGGCACGGGACTTTTTTAAATTGTTAGATTTTAATTTTTCTTAAAATTTCTTTTATAGAACCCTTTAAAACCTGGTGTAGGACAAATTTTTAATATTTTGTCAGTCTTGTAAAGTATTTAAATATTTTTTTTGTATTTGAATACTATTTTAAATATTTTTCATAAAAAGTATTGAAATACGTATTCTGAATACCTTTTTTCATATTTTTTATTCACTGAAAAATACTATTTCTGAATTAGGAAATTAGTTTTTAATTTTTATGACCAAAAAAATTTTGAACACATTATCTGCGGCATGTGTCAAGTTTGGGTGTTTACTAGTTCGGCTATAATTTGGAATATACCTAATATACTCGAAACTCATATAATACAATATAGTATAATTCAACATATAATGATATTTATATACCTGTATGGCTAATTTTTTTAACAGTTTTACTGTTTAATTAATTATTACCCACTGACCATTGTTGTCCGTAAAAGTGTCCATGTATTTAAGTCATTTTTGATTATTTTTATATACCACCCATTCCATCACTAAGTATTACTTCACTGTTTATTTTCAGATAGTAGGTAAGTCATATTTGTACCAAGTTTGGTTGAAATTGCTCCAGATTTTCCAGAGTTATAACATACATACATACATACATACATATAGAGTGTTGAGGATAGATAACTAAAAATGTATCTAGTTAAAGATAAAGTATAGTTAATAAAAATATCTAATTAAAGATAAAAAAATAGCTAAAATGTATTTTATCTATATAAAGATAAAAAATAAATACTTTTTATTTAAATAAAAAAAAAGATAAAATATTTTAATTTGTTGTTTAGATTCATGTTTTAAAATTAAAACGTTAATTTTATAATAAATTTGTTTGATATTAATTTAGATAATAACGACTGAAATTTTTCCATAAATGATTTTAATTTTAAACACCTATATAATATACAATTTTCCCAACTGAAAATACTTTACCTAAAAATATAAACTGTATCTAACATCCATTGTTTGATGTTTACTAACATTAACAACTTTTAACAACAGTGGTTTGATATTTTATCAATCTCGGTTGATTGAGTTGAAGTCGAAGATATATGTTTTGGTGTTGTTACTTGTAAAATTATTTATAAATATAAATAAAAACAAGATTTCTACAAAGTAGTTTGTTTTTATTTTGTAAAAATTTGTTTTTTTTATTTATATCTATCGAAGATTTTTATATTATTTGACTGACTAACTGTAAAAAGCGGCGTGACACAACTATTTAGAATTAGTAGAATTAGTAGATAAAAAACCCTTCATTTTTATTAATATTATTATACTGAATAGACACTAGATAGTTAGTAGTATTGAATACTGCACTCGTATAAATATTATTATACTGCAATATAACCGCACTCCACTGTATACGTAAAATAAAAACGTCAAAAGTGTAGAGGTATTGTATGGGTACATAAATATATATTATATTATCACTAAACGGTGTTCAATTATATACTAAACGTCTAAACAGTAATATGAATATTTAATATTTTAATATACCCTATAGACTATATTATTATATATCGATGCCACTTGCCAGTGCCCATTGAACAAGGATAGTGCCTATACTGCACTCCTATGGTCTTTCACTGACCCACGTCGTTTTTCATTCCGGTTAAATTATAAAATTAGAATATTGAATAATAGAGCAAATAATTAAGTTCACTTCTTGATAATAAGCATAGAAATTATTGGATTTATCTTAGGGAAACATAAATTACCTATATAAAATTTCGTATTACATTTATATATATATATATATGGTATAGGTACAGGTACAACATATACAATACCTACAGAATATCATGTGAAAAATAAACAAAATAAAAATACCCAACTATAATAATAAAATGCTACCCGTATTGCTAAAATATAATATCAATTACTTTCATCATAACTATCATTATTATTCATTGCCAATATTCATATTGTACAAAATAATTTTTGAATTATGGAACTAAAAATTTTAAAATACGAGTATATTATTTTCTTTCCATAAAAAACAATTATCCAGATAAATTAGCATAGACAAGTTAAATTTCAATCTAAAATAATTGCTTAGATAACTTGGTATTATTTGTCTAGATAAGATAAAAGATAAGTGAAAATCTATCTAGATAATGCTCAACACTGATATATATATATATATATATGGTAAAATATTGAACCGGCACATCATTTCGAAAATGACTAAAATTAGTAATTAAAAATATATATTCTAAAAGTATTCGAATATGTATTCCAAATACATTTTTTGAAAAGTATTCGAATACATGATCTGAATTATTTTTTATCCATTTATTCAAATATAAAATAAAAGTATTTTTTACAAGAGTACAAGACTATATTTTGTTTTTATTTTTTATGCATTATATTTATTTTCATAATAACCATAATAATTATATAAACATACACTTATGATAACTGTTTTGAGATTTTATTTTTCGTTGAATGTAGTAGAAAATATAAATAAATAACTTAAATCCCATCGGTTATTTCTATATAAACTCATGGACTGCCGCCCTCGTCATGTTATTGTGTGACGTCATGTGAATTTATTACTTGAGCTCTAATGCATCAACGAATTGACGTAAACAAATTTTAGTACTGCCATTAATTATATTAGTAAATTATATTAATTAATATTATTGCCTGTCATTTTTTTGTTACCTTGTCCTTTATTACACTAAATCTTCTCCACTCTTACCCGAAAAAAATTTATAGAAAAATAAAAGTAAGAAGAATATCGTTGAAAAACTAATAGGAAGGAGTACATAACAAAACGGATGTGAAATGAACCGAAATGCAACATTGTAGATTAAATGTAAAAATAAGACTGATTTCATTTTTAATTTTTTTTTTTTTTTATATATGATCGCAATTTAAATTCATTGTAGAATATAATAAAATACCGCCGTCATATCTATTTATTGTGATAAATTAGTATCCCACCTCTCCCCGTGTACCTTATAATAATTAATTAGACCCCCGTCTATGGTCCACGCTTATTCATAAATTATGGAATGTCGTTTAGCATAAAAATTGCATTGTATATTTAACAATCAACCTTGAATTACCTATAGATGTCTATACGGAAATCGAAAAGTGATACACCTATACATGGAGAAACCGGTTTTTCTACACGAAAATCAACTTGGAATAAAACGACAAAAAACATTAAGATGAACAACATCGATTATGCAATCGTGAACTTTAACTACAACCAATATTGTAAGAACACTTCATTGTTATTAGGTTCCTACTCTGAGGAAAACCTGGTAATAATATGTTTATAGTTTATTTACTATTCATAACATTATAAGAGAATGTGATACCATATATCATACATGATAGCATAATATATTATATTAATATCTATATCTTGATTTATTAATTTATTAATTGTGACTTCTAAGGTAAAATTACAGTTTACAACAATATATATTTTTTTGGCAATGACAATGTAAAATATAGTCTAACAAAGATGTTCAGCTATTTAAGGAGCACCCGTACAGATATTTTTTCTTTGCACGGATTTATGCGTTTGTGATTTGTTCGACGATTTATCTTTAATGATATTATCCCGTATAAAAAATCAACAGAGAACCGTTACACGCACCTGCGTGTACATGTCAGCGATCTATTTTCCAACCACAAAATATGCATGTTTTTCATTCAAATAAACAATTCTAATTTCATCAGAACGTCTCAACGAACAACGAGTATACACAATTTAATTTCAAAAAACTATTCAAATTTTCCATAAAATGTACAAAGGAATGATAGATGTACCTTTTTAAATTCCTTTTATTTAATTAGATATTTGTATTCAAAATGTTGACGATTTGGAAACTTTAAACGGTTTTAAACATAATATAAAATTTTAAATGATCCTCGAGTAAGTAATTTATGAACGATCTGTATAAGTTTTCAAAAAAGAGCTCGAATTGTAATGGACTGTTGCAGTACATTTTTTAAGGAACTTTCACTGAGTAATAATTTAAAAATAAAAAATTATTTTCTTCTTTTTTTTCGATTTATTTCCCAACTATTTGTCACTCTAGTCCTCAACTTCCGTTCAAATCGGTCTTCTTTAATGCATTTTTTTCGAAACTTTATTACATCAGCCATCTTCATTTCATATATATCATGCTCTTATATTTTCGGTCTTTTTCTTCCCCTATTTTCTTCTACATAAATTTCTTTTAATACTCTTACTGCCACTGTCCCTTCCATCCTCAAAACATGACTATCTTATTCTATCTTATACTGTCTACTATCGAAGCCACTCAAATACTAATTTGTATATACTCGTTTCTAATTATTTTAATATTATTATAATATAAAATTTTAATTTAAACCCTTTTATTTTGAATTTCTTTAAAATATTGACATTCATTAATTGCATTAACTAAATATATTGATACAAAGAATGAAATAATTAAAAGTAGACAAAATTATTATATTTCAAATAATATTTTAAAAAGAAACAATCTAATAAAGGATTTTCAGCATTTAATATAAGGTTTTAAATCATAATAGATATCTAAAATTATTATAGGTAAGTTAATTATTTATGAATTCTTTTGCAGTATTTAGTTTCTAACGCTGGCTACACAGAACTTTAATAAAATATAAAAATGTCATCTTTTACATCTTGTAAATTAATAGAAATATGTACATATTATTTATCTATTATAATTTATTACCTATTAAGCACACTTTTTTTTATACTCAAAAATAATATCACCCAGTTTTTAAAAATATAAACCACTAGGCGACAAAAAAATTTCAATTAGTGACATCTTACGTTATTTAATTTACTAGTTTAAAAAAAGCACTGGACTGTTGGAATTAGAATGGGTGACTTTTTACCAAAAAAATAAATAAAAAATCATAGTTGCTACTATGTACCTTAATTAGTTTAATTTGTACACCTTTACTTAGGAAAAAAAATTTTAACCGCAAATGCGGTTATATCTAGAAACTATTTGTGCCTACATATTGACAATTATATATTTTTATCTCGTTTGTTTATTTAGCAAAAACTTTTCGTTTACATTAAGAAAGCAAAATGAAAACATTTTGGAGACAAAATGTGCATAAGTTGATGCATCGTATAATTTAATTTACATAAATATATGTATATAAAATAAAATTACTTATAACATCAACACCTGTTTACACCAAGTAGACAATAATAATATTTACTAGTATAAAAATTAAATGTACACAAAATTTATAATTTTGACTTACTTGAATTATCTGCTATATAGGAAGAAACATAATTTAGTGGTCCCCCACATCTAGCTGAGCTATCTCCTGTACATTGTATCGTACAATGAGAATCAAATTGTTTCATTAGTCTCGATATGTAATTTTTGTTGCAATAACACATACTAAAAAAATGTTTAATTAAATTAATAAAAATACTTTTGTAATTATAAAATTATTTTTACAAAATTTTATTCGTCAAATATGTATATTTATATTCGTATTAAATTTAATCGATATAATACAATCGTACTCATTTTTAAGAATAAAAAATATATATTGTCTCTCAAGGCAGTATTTCGAACAAGATTGTGGCGATATCGTCGATAAACTGCTGCTCTCGTCTCCAAGAGATAATAAACTTTCTCCCATAAAACATCCCAAGTACTTATAATTTGAATTTTGTGCAGCTAAATGCAATATTAATGAAAATAAAACGGAATTATTTATAAATATTTATTTATAATTAGATAACAAGTTAAAATTTAGATTATTTACAATAGCCTACCTGTTGATACAGTTAAATATATACTAATTAATAGTTTCATAAAAACGTTATACATTGTCACGATAATACTGAAATCATACGGTATTAATAGCGAAATACTAAAATAGTTATGTAATTAGTATGCAAAATATATTTAAATCAATTTTTAACTTTTAATTTTTGTTATAAAATTAATATTTAACTCGGACCACTGAATGAAATACAATATTACTGTTGTGTGTATACCATTTATAGTTACTATACGTATTTAATATATAAAATATAGTGTTATTGACGCATACATTCCGGTTTAGCAAGAAAATCCCCACTATGTAACAAACTACAGCTGATGATTCGTGAATAACAGTATCTATCGTCATTATTCGAATTTCTGTACTTAGTGTTATTGAATAAAAAAAAAAAAGTATATCGAAAAAGATTTAAAACAATTTCTTATTGCCCCAAAAATACCGAAAAAGCCTTTAAATCTAAATAGTTGATACTTTATTTAAATAATTGTATTAAGGCAGTTGAAGTGATGTATTATTTTAATGATTTAGACCAAAACGCCTAGCAAAAATAATGGCACTTAGAATTTTCCAATTTTAAATCTAAAAATATATTAAGATTCTGTAGGTTCTTTACTATAGAACGTAAGAAGCAGAATTTTTATATTTTACCTGAACAATTTTTAAAATAGTATTTAATTTTTGACAATGTACTAATTTGCAAACCTTTGTCATAAGAAAATAAAATATAATATAAAAAAAATACTTCCAAGATTCCCTAGTAAATAACTTACAAAATCTTAATATATTTTCAGAATTAAAATCGGAACACCATTATTTTTGCTAGGCTTTTTGGTCTATACAGACGCAAAATTAAAAAATAATTTTTATATCATTTACCGCCTAATGACTTGTGCATGCACGTACGATAAGCATACCTACTCGAGTATACGAGATCAATATTAGTTCCGAGAATAATTACTCGGTTGTTGTCGAGTCCGATAACAAAACTGATTAAATGATTATTTTACAATCCGATTGAACATATATTATGATGTATCTATCTATATTAGAGTACTTATAATATAATACGCATGATACCTATTACCACTGATTAATTACATATAAATCATAGAATATTATAGAAATGTCACTCAAGGTGATAACAGTTTGTTTACAAAAAAAAACTGAGGACCCGCCCTAAAGTTAGTAACATTAATTCGGTATGTATTAAAATATTTATATGCATTGATTAATGCAAGCATCTTCAAATCACTGATTACAATGATTACAGTATAATATCTGTTATCAAAATTTGTCTACAGCTGTTATTTTTAACATCCAAGGTCACCCATTTACTTAACACAGTAACATAGGCAGTGAGATAGCCTTGATATAGATGGACCAGGCAATGATAAATAATGGAAACGCCTAAATATCTCAAATGGAGCCAGAATTCTAATAGTAATGGATTCCTGATAACAGATTGCGCTGTTACTGCATTTTTATTCCATGATATTTGTTATTCTCATACTAATTTATTGTTATCACATATCAATTATGACAAGTAATGTTCAACGTAGTAGACGACGATGGTGACAATTATGGTGGTGATGGTTACGAGTGTGACGGTAACAATGGTGACGGTAATAGTGACACAAAAAACAAACGAATAAAAAACAAAACACGCCGAAAGTACGATGCATTCGAGATTATCTTGACTACGCACGACTACGTCGACGACTGGTTTGGTATTGGTAGCGCGGAGGATGATTAATTAACGGCCGTACATTAGGATGTATTCAAAAAGACATATGACAACTACATTTCATTATAAATACCAAAATATATTATACTAACATTTGTAGGTAAACGATATAAATGAAAAACCATATACTTCAAATGCGATTCTACAAAATATACCATTAGAATTCGTTACTCCTTTACAGAATAAAAATGATCAATGGGAACAACTGGAGGGTAGGCGTATTGTCGATATAAAATATATTTTTAAATCAATACAATTGATATGCCATGACGGATTTAATTGTTCATTTCGTGATCTGGATTTCTATAAAAAAATTCGAAAGGAATACTAAAATACATTTAAATTTAAGTGTAAAATGTGTGGTTCAAAAGAAGAAATAAACAGTGAAAATGTAATCAATGATATGGCTGTAGTTGGTGAAGTTGTAAATACTGGTCAAGGATACAGTCAACTTGACGAATTCGCAGCAATATTAAGCATACCAAATATGTCCATAACATAGCATGGAAAGAAATGGAAATAGTAGAACAAGAAAAAAAACGGTTAGCTATTAATAGCGGAGATTTAGATATTTATGACAGTAGCGTGTCTAGAACTAATTTTATGGATGGACCACTGAATTAGATTCAGAGAACTTAGAATAACTTTTCTGATAATATTTTTACTATAGTGAATGAAAATGATAAACTATCCATAATCAATGCCAATTATTGGTAACATCGATATAAAGCTGGTCTTTATTTATTTCTGGTAATAATTTGAATCTTTTAACTGTTTTTTGTAAGACGTTTGAGTATCTATTTCTATTGTTATTATTTTGATGTTTTTCGTACGACAGTCCTGTATTATTTTATTTTTGAATATTTAATAATCATTTGCATATTATCCACTTATCCGATTAAATTAAACAATTGAAAGATTAAAATGAATTAAGTCTTAAGAGGAAAGATAAGTTTAAAAAAATATTCAAACTTTTCTAACTTTAATCTTCAAAAAAAATATTTTAAAATAGAACTGATATATATTCAATTCATTTAATAGACAAACCATACACAACTTAAAAATAATACAGTATGTAATTGGCTTAAAAAATATACAACACCTAATCATATTTGGTTCTTGTATTATTTAACATGAAAACATACTTTTGATAAATTTAACTTATTCTGTATAGGTAGTTAAAATTCACAATACTTTATCAACTCTTATCAAATTATCTGAAAATAAATAATTATTTTAAAATCTATAAACAAAAATGTGTATCATTTATGGATAAATATATTTTAAAATATTCCTAATTGTGCGTTTTGGGCCAAGACAAACCACATAAAAAATACGGGTGGGCCTGCCCCCCCTTAGACACCCCTTGGACTGATTTATCCACGGCTGAAAATCGCCGTTATAGCTGATGGAGCATGGAGCAAGCATCATTACAAGATGAATTATAACGCGTTATCGGGAGTAGTAAGTTATATATTATTATAATGTTTATTTATAAATATGTAAAATATCAATGTGTAAATATTATATAATATAATTATTACATTTGAAAGCTTGTATTGTTGGAGCAAAAACTAAAAAAATACATTTTTTCGGAGTTCAAAATAAATGTTATTGTGTTTGTCAATCAGCAAAAAAAAAGTGGCAAGCAAATAAATCATTTACGTTGCAAAATTGAAACTCTCCATCAACATCCATTGAAGCTGATATAATTGTCGATGGTTTTAAGCAGAGCTTATCAATGCACAGTTTAATATATTCTCAATTAATTGGTAAATTATGTTAATTAATAATATATTTATTTTGTACCTATACATTTTATACAATACAGGTAGGTATATTTTATTTATAAGTTTATTAATTTGACTGTGACAGTATTATCATAAAACAATTCAGCATACGGAAGCCATATTTAATTCGTATTTTTAATTTACTTTTGAAAGATCCGGACTCGAGAGAGTTGTAATTTGTAAGGTATGATGGGAGAGAAGTCGAAAATATACAACACATATAGGCGTACACAATATTTTTTTGCTTATAATAATTTATAATAATTTTAGTCACTTACAATTTATAGTTGTCAATAGACACGTAAACGCCTGGCAGGTTCAACATCTAAAATTGGAATCGACAGAAATCATTGATTTGAATCACGATTGAAAAATATGAAATAGGATACGGGGAATCAATAACTGATTGGGATGGATTTGATAATCGAAAATAATTGAAAACAGTTTACTTTTTGTTTTGAATATCATTTGTTTTTAGTAAATTATTTATACTTCGATTTTTAAAACACTTTAAATTATTGTTCATATATTGAATAATTTTTTATTTATACAAATATACGTATAATAATTTATAATTATTATATAATGAAGTAGGTATAATATATTGAATAACCAAACTGTACTTCACAATGCACTACAAAAACACAATTTATGCGAGGGTAAATCAAAAAAAATTATGCTTTATTATATAAAAATTGGGACGTACATAAAATAGGTAGAATTGATATGATGGAATAATTGGTAATTATCTATTTTTTTGTAAGTTAACTATACGATCAACTCCCCAATAAAATCTATATGATAGACTCGAAATAATATTATTATGATTATACACAAACGTGATACAAATTTATTCAATTATTGTCAATTGAAACATTAATTCATTTCCCAAATCTGCTGAAACATCGCCAAGAAAATAACTCGGTAATTGACATTTACTATTTCAAAATAACAATTTAAATATGAAGGAAGTTTTTCTACGGAGGTTTCAGGAATTCAGAAATAGCATAGCAACGTTTGCTTCTATTAAAAAAAACAAACTTAATCGTTGTTCTGCTGACCTTTTGACTAATAAGTTAGCAAGACCACTGCTATAAGATAGTTAATATTCATTTATTACATAGACACTTCGATAAGTAGAGATAAGAATGAAGGTACTGTTTCACTGCTATTGATAAAAATATTGGGGATGAAATTCATCTATTTGGAAAAAATATTGGGGCTGTAATTCACATAGTTACGTAAGAACTTATTTTTTGGGGACTCAATTCACCAAATCTGTTTGGTCTAAATCCAAATTTGGGAAATCTTGGCTAGATAACTGGGCCACCACAGCATGGTGGGGCGTCCATGGTACTTACGGCCACCCAAAGGTTACTGGATTGAGGGCGCTTTCTGGGACAATTACTAGATTACTGCAATTGTTTATTCGGGCATAGTCTAAAATATAGCAAAAAACGAAAGACAACTAATTTAATCGGCACCCAAAAATTCTAATTAGCTAAATGCTCCTAACGTTTCATTCTTCCAATTTTCCTAGTAGCAAATTTAATCTGGTTGATACCTTCTTTATATATAAGTGTTATAAAAGTATTCAATATAAAATTAACAAATTTCACTATCGATTTTTAACGTTTTAAACATATAATTTGAAAAATATATAAGTTAGTATTCGTATCAAAGGTTTTGTCATATAATATTACCAACTTTAATAAATAAAAATTGCAGAGTAAAATCAATAATTCTTATTAATATTCTAAAAATGATCAAGCTTTTGAAAATTGTATTTTGCAAATACAGTGTTACTATTAAAATTTAGTTTAAATTTCAAGTCTCTGCCAAATTTATTTTTTAGAATTAATTTAATAAAATGGATTTTGTGTCAAACACATATTTTTGTACAATTTTATATTCTTTTTTTCGGTAGTTTTCCTTTACAAATAGAAAAATGGAGAAAAATTGATTATCTATAGAAAATTATAATTTACCAAAGTATTCAAATATGTTTACTCATTTATATAAACACCACTAGTTAAAATCACTGAAAAAATATACAAAATTAAATTCAGTGAACAGATGTTTTTGAATTTGTAATAACAAGCGTACATGGTACATTTAGTATTTACTATATTTATGTTCTGAAATCAAGACAAATACAATAAATAATCGAAAAATTAGAAAACTTAGATATTTGTGTCAACTAATATAAAATTTTTTTATAAAATACATAAATCGATCGTTGAAATTATTTCAAATCCATAACTACAGTTTCTGTCCACTAGGTTTTAGCAAAAACTAAACATAAACGATTTTTATATACATGCAAAATGTACTGTTTACTATGCCTAGTAATACCTGTAGACTTTACCTAGATAAATTTGTTAATTACTTATTGGAATTAAAAGGTAGATATGTAATAATAATTTTAAAGAATGGAATACCGAATAACTGTCACTTAAACGACAATACGTTTCAAAAACATAAAAGAAAATGTTTAAAATATTTAAATTACTGATATGAAAAATACAATGTGTATATTCCAAATAAAACAAGAAATAAAAATATATAAATAATATGTATGTCTTTACGAGCACTTATATACATTTTATTAATGTTATTTAGACAATTATTTTATATTAATCTAATATATCTCATCTGTATAACTTCTTAACTAAATATGTATTGTATCATCTAAATGAGTATGTAATTATTTATAAAATTATAACTAACACTGTCAGTATATAATATAAATAAATAAAGTTTAATGGTGAATAAGTGATAAAATAATTAAACAACAAATTGTGTTTAATATTTTATGAAAGCAAGTTACATTAGGAAGCTAAACATCAGGAATATTTTTTTTCATGATAATACTAATATCTTAAAAATATACACAAAATCTATATCCGTATGTCAAGCTTATATATAGAATTTTAAAATTTAATATAATATGTTGATATTTTCATAATAAATTAAAATTTTAAAATAATAACACAGAAACATATTTTTAATTGTTTTCAACTTATTTATTTATTTTAAGTTCTTAAATTTTAAACTTTTAATTCGCAATGTTGATATTTCATCATTCCACGTAGGTGCCCAAGAATTCTTATCTTTCCAAAAATTTAACATGGCCTATAAATATAGAAAAAATATTAAAACTTGTGTAAATATAATTTAAGTACACTTAATATAAAACAAATAAGTATATCAACCTTGTTATTATAATTTATCCATGGTTTTAGATGGCCATTGCTTACACACCCATCAGGAAAATATTTCATACCACCGGCTGACACACCAATAGATAAATAATTCTAAATAATTATAAATTAATATTAGTATAACTAACTCATACAATGTAACTAAATATTTTACTTCAGAATTGAATAAACCCTGAAGGGTCTGTGGCGAGTTAAAAACGTGACTTTGTTCGTCAATTTTTAATACGAGATTTCCGGGACTCCAAGACAATTTGAACGAATGAAAGTCGTCAGACCAACTTTTTTGTGAGGATACTATCTTTAAATTTTGATTTATTTGATATTGTTCATCGACTAGCAATCCATGTCTTAAAATATGTGTACTTTCGTCAACTCCGTTACATTTTAAATTAGTATTTCCCTTTGATAATAGTACTATTTTATTTTTTTCGTTACCTTTACTAACCAAAGCAATTTCTAATAAAACACAAAATTAACACGATTATATCTCTTGTCCCGACTATAATAAGAACTACATATTATTATATATATAATATATGTATAATATATATTAATACATATTATATTAATTAAATACAGTTTAGTTAATATTGGTTATTATTCATTAATTACCTGTTAATATCCAATCTCCCGTTGGCAATTTAGCTACTGCTTCAAGTTCTCCATAACGGAATATTATATTATTTTTAGTAGTAAGTTTCGCTGACATTATAGGAGGTAGTATATTAAAAGACTGGGCTGTGTGACTACATACACCCGTATTGTCATTTTTAGTGCACCTAAAAACAAAATAATATTAGTTATTTAAATTTTTTATATAATCTATTTATAATTTTTAAAAAAATTAAATCATACCCACTCAATGTTAATGAACCTTTCATGACAAAGTCTTTATCTGATATAATTGTAGGTCTGATTATTAGCTCTTTATTTTTTACGTATACGTTCTTTTCAGAATTATTATAAAAAACAAATTCGAAGTCCTATTATCAATATTCAATAAGACAATAATTAAAACTAACCATAATTTAATTATCATTTAATTTTGAACAAACATAGTATCAATGAAATTAAATAACTTGCGATTTTCTTTAATTCCTTAAACTACACAGAGATTCAATTTGCTGTAATTACTAATTGGTAGCATTTTAGAGAAGAACATCAAATTATTAGTTTAATATAATTAATCAATTAATTTTTATTTTGAATCAAAATACCTAAGTTTTCTATATTAGCAATATTAACAATGCATATAATGTTGAAAAAATTTTATAATTTTTCGAGGCACTTTAATTTTTATTAAACTAAGTAATTAAATTTATCAACATTTCTATTTATTTTAATAAATAAAACAATGTAATTTAATGATATATATATATATATTTAATTATATTTTACACAAGTCACGAATAGCCAGTAAAAACATATGTGTTTCATTCAACCAAAGAATTAAAATTATATGGAAATACTGATAATTGCAAGTGTTTACAAATTCAAAACTCTATAATAAATATTTAATAAAATATATACACATCTATAAAGGTACTAAATTAATAATAAAAGTCAATTTAATTATATTTTTAGTATAAAACTGAAATTGTTTAAGTATCTGCTGAAATCAGTGTATATTATACAGTGTTGGGAGTAACTTAACTTAAGTTACAAGTTACTGTTACTCAATTACTTTTTTGAGTAACGTAATAGTAATTTCGTTACATTTAATTCCAAGTAACGCAAATACAATTAAATTACTATTTAAAAATAATTTGCATGATAAGTAATGCAATACTTTTGAAGTTACAAATTGTTCATAATATTATTAAAACTAATTATATGTGACCAAGAAAATAATGAAGACATTAAAATGTATTGTCAAATTTGAATAACATTAGATTATCCAACCCATATCTTATTTAATAATATTTATTTATATTATAATTTAATCAGATCTTCCTCTGCCTTGTTAAACATATTTTAATGGTCACTGATCAGAGGCCATTAAACTTCAATTAGTGTCAAGAGTTGTTATTAATTAATTCTAAAACATCGCAAGTTAGTATTTAAAATTGTGTTCACTAAAATGTTTATGATTTTCTCATTTATTTATTCTGAATTTGTTTATTACATACTGGTTCCTGTGGAATATATATTTCATGACTCCAAAATGAATTAATATTTAAAAATTCATATTCTCCAGTATAAATTATCGATTGAGGTTTATTTGTGTTTAATGGTGATTGTAGTGTATTTATATTTAAAGGTCCTTCAGGTACATATACAGGTGGTTCTGGCATATGTATAGGTTGTTCAAAATTATATGAAATGTCACCGTTATTTGTCATACTATTTTGACCTATAAAAATATCTATATTAAAATAAATGTATTTTATTAAACTAACAAAATACTGTGATGTTATTTACTTCCAAGATAATATATCTTAATTTTATCTATTCCACCACATGTTACACTTGAATCGCCTACACAATATATTCTATCGCATGCAGAATCATCTACTTTCTGGTTATTATTAGGAACATCGTTACTACATAAACAATTTATACTGAAACAATAAACATAAAATAAAAATGTATATTAACAAAATTAATTAATGACTAGACTATGGGAATTAATCATATTTATTACTCTAAAACTTCTGCAAATTTATACGCAGCATAATTACATATGGCAGCACATGTACTAGGCGTATTGGTTCTGGCAAGTTCGAATTTCTTCTTCCGAAATGCATTATCCTGAATGAAACAACCTACGTATTGAGAATTAATATTCAAATCTGTAAAAATACATATAAAATTATATTTATTAGTCATTGTTTTTAATAATAATTATTAAATAAATTATTTATTTAAACTAAACTTAATATAGTCATTAATATTAGGTGTCTTATCTATTTCATTATAGATGTTTACTGTAATAAATAAGTACCCATCAATAAATAAATAATGTCTTTGTTAATATAATTGTTTTCATACAATCTGCATATTTCCTACTTCCAAATGAGAAAATACATTGAAAATAAATATATTACACAATACAGTATAAACAAATAGTACATATACAATATAATGTAAACTATTATGTGAATTTTTGATTCATAGGTGGTATTGATTTATTTGTAAAATTATTATTAATTAAATATTATAAAATGAACAATTCTATTGTAAATATCTAATCAAAGTTAATGACATTGATTCCAATATTAAATAGTTTAAACCAAATACAGTCGAAACTTTATAAAAATCTAATTTAATTTAAATATTAAATGTCTTATTGTAATAACAATTTATTACAAATTATTAATTACCGTTTAATCCAGTAGAAAATACTCCCATTTTCCAAGCACCGCCACAAAATTGATTAGCATCACCTTTACACTTTGAATCACATTGTTTATCTTCCAATTTAGGATTCATATATTCATCTGGTGGTTGATTTCCACAATAACACTCAGTCATATATGTTACCCCAGAGTAAGCATACCCATTTTTATAACAAAGGTTTGAACAATATTCTGGGGTATTAATAGAAATAAATGACATAGCGAAACTCGTGAATATTTTGTTTTCATTATTTTCTTCAAAACAACCCAGATAATAATTTCCAATCGCATCCGTTTTCCATTCTAATCCAGTACTGTATATGCTCATTGCATTAATACCACCACATTTTGATCTACTTTCGCCAGCACAAGAAATTGAACACTTATAATCCTCTGTTATAGCTCCAGTATTAGGTTTCTTGAAACTGCATAAACATTCTTTTCTACAATATAAACTTTGATATTATTATAATTATATAATTTTTAATGTATTCATTTTTACTGTAATAATTTTACTATTTTTATTGAACTATATACCATTAAGGCATTGAAATACATGTTGAAACCAGGCGCGGATCTAGGGGGTGGGCCGGGTGGGCCCGGGCCCACCCAAAATTTTCAACAACAATTATTTTGATTTTAACTATTGTCATCAAAATTACTGTTTAAAAATATTTATTATAAGATTTTACATTTATTTAAAAAAAAAAAAACAATATTTTATCTATACTCTATAGTAATCGTACACTGAGTCACAAAACTACAGTATAGCACCTACCGGTACCTCCTATAATAAAATGTAATTTTCCCCAGTGATTAACCTTATTTATATCAAAATATCGATCGTCATCTGTCAAACGCCGATAAATCCCCGGTACGAAATATTTAGTGTACGCGGACCGGGCACAACCGATTTCATATCCAAATCGTTAATTAACACACGCGTGCTCGTAATGTTATTGCGTCTGTTTGTCATCTACTAAAACCTTATTCACATTGTTTTAATAATTTTAATTTTTTGAAAATCCATCCTTATAGTAATCAGTGTTTATCAATTACCGACGTGCTGAGAATATACGTCAAATAGGTAAGTTTTATTAATTAAGTTAAACCTTCATATTTCTTTTTAATTTAACAAACTATATGTGTAAATGTTCAATATACATTATACATAATTATAAAAATTCATACATCTTGTTTTAACGACCGACTGTATATTTTTTTGTCTATGAATCGCCCCTGTACGACTGAGATGTATTAGCTATGTACGTAGGTCATATTTAAATTTTTTTCTTTACAAAAATTACATTAATACGATAATAAATCCGGAGGGCTTAATTCTCATTAGGGGGGCTTAGCCCCCCCCAAGCCCCACCCTTTTTGCGCCTATGTTACATCGGTTCAAAATTCTTCTTTATCGATCTGATTTTTTTTGTGTTTTTTTGTTCTCGATTTCGGCGTTCGCGGAGATAACGAGTGTTTAATGTATATCCGATATATGCGATATGAAAATGAAATCTTAATACATTTTCTTATCGTTGCAACTTTTATTATTAATTATTTATCATTATATATATTATATTTTTTTCTGTTCGTTTGAACAGTACCTATTATAATACCCTGTGTCAAGTTCATATTTTATTTTGGACAATCGTAGATTATTAATTTATAAATATATTTTTAGGCCATGAAATGTTTTCTTGTCCCTCTTCTTCGTCGGCTCAATCTGATATTGAATCTGTCACTTCAAAAAAAATTCGTGAATCTTCTACTTCAACGAGTGTTATTGATCGCGATGTTCAAAACAATATTTTTGATATTAGTCAAAACGTTGAAAACGGACCAAATCAACCAAACTTTATGTTTCCGAGACGAAATATTGGCGGAAAACAGAGATCTTTTAATAATTCGTGGTATTCAAAATACGAATGGTTAGAGTATTCGAAAATGAAAGATTCAATATTTTGTTTTTACTGTCGCCATTTTGCTAGTGATAATTCGGGCTATAGAGATGAAGTTTTAATTTCTAGTGGTTTTTCTGATTGAAAGCATATTGGAAACATGTTACAAAAGCACAATTCTTCAAACATTCATAAACTGTCTTTTGAAAAATATAAATCGTGGATATCCGCTAAGAATACAGATTCTGTAGCAACATAATTAAATACTCAAGTTAAAGAAGATATCTTAAAAAATCGAAAAATTATGAAATCTTTAATCAGATGTGTATTATATTGTGCAAGACAAGATATTGGTTTACGTGGTCACAGAGAAACAAATAGTTTTATTGAATATGACGATGACAA